>QEPC01007394.1:199129-209271 GCA_003113815.1 Sphenodon punctatus | reverse complement strand
CACGCGCGCTGCTCCCTACCCAGTCCCCACCAAGCTATAGTATCTCGCCAGGGCTGTCAGCCCGACCGCCCTGGCGAGATCTTCCATTGCGCCCATTGAGTGCAATGGAAGGCTCAGCCCCTCCCTCCACAGCACGTCCCATACGTGCTGTGGACAGAGGAGCTCAGCCGCCCCAATCGCGTTTTCCTATAGGAAAACGCTTTGGGCGGCTGAGCTGCTGAACCTTTTTGTCCCTTCGGGGACCCACTCCCTCTTCCAGTGGAGTGGGTGGGTCCCCGAAGGGAGAACAGGTTCAGTGACAGCTACAGCAGCCTTGGCAGCAGCTCAGAGGCTGCTGTAGCTGTCAGAAACGGCAGTGCGGTGTTTTTTGTGTGTGTTTTTTTAACTAAAGCCGCAGCGGTCCCCCTGCAGGGCTTTGGGGGGCAACTCCCATAACAACCTGCAGGAGGAGCTGCGCCTGGATGTCAGTGAGGGTATGTGATACATTCCTGCCAAATATCTCGTAAACAGAATGGAATATACAAATGTTACAGCTGGAAGTGTATTTTCAAGTTAATGTCTTATACCATCAGGACCCTTTATCCAATCTTTCTGAAAACTGGCAAGAGTGTTCAGCGTGTGGAGTGACATAATAGTAACAGGCTTCAAACAAATTGGATGGACAATAAAGAAGTAGTTGCCATGAACGTGTATGGAGCTTTTCTTAAAATCACAACATTCAATTGCTTTTGAAATCAGTTCCCTTTATCTAATAGTTGCACAAATTGGTGCACAGAGTGCCCTCCATTTGGAATACAAGCCCCCCCCCCAAGTTTCAGCAGAATTGAATAAGAAACAAAAAAGTTATAGCCAGAAATGCGTTTTTTATTTTTTTCCTTTATTTCAAAAACAAAATGTTGTATTTTTAATATTTTCATTATTATTATTTGTCATTTTCGTTATTACAATAATGATAATGAAAACAACAATTTTTGTTATCATTATTGTAATAACAAAAACGACATGCACACCCCTATGACAACTCCTCTTCCTTTTCCTCTCCCCCTTCCAGGCTAACAATGGGTGTTTTTAAATGGATACAGGTTGCACCTGCTTTCTGCCCACTTCTAACCCCTCCTGGGCTGGGTTCAGATGCACCCGGTGGGTTCCCCAGCCTGTGGCCCACTCATGCGTTGCCCCACCCCCCAGCATAGAGTTGCGAACAATTGCCCGACACTCTAGGCTGGTGCCAGCAACTCTGTGGTGTTGCCTGGGGCAACAGCTGGCTAGAAGCGGAGTAGCAGTGTGGGTCCATGCATCAGATGGATAGCTGCTCCACTTTGGGCTGGCCAGCCTGTTCCATTGGTGGTGGTCCTGGATGTTCTGGAGAACTGTTGGTGTGGCTGCCCTGGAGCAGACACAAACTGCTCTGCTTCAACATGTGGTGGGGCTGCTTTTAGATAGATGGAAGACCCAGGGGTGAAGTGAGCTAGCACCATGACACCCATCTGTCTAAAGACACCCATTGTCATGGGAACAAAGTAAATTTTCTCCACTCCTGCTAATTCTGAACTAGCCTGACAACTTCACTCATTTGCTTTCCTTTCTGTGTCAGATCCCTAACGTCTGTTCATTGCAACCTTGGCTTTCCTCTGTTTCATTTTCCATGTATGCAGAGCCATGGAAGGTAATCCATTTGTTTCCATTCTTCAAACATGACCAAACTGTGTAATCATCTTTCCTGGATTTTCCATATGAATGTTGTTTCCAGTCCAAGCAATCGTCTTATTATGTCATTGCTAACTCTGCCTTCTGGAAACACCCAATATTCCTCTCAGTCTATACCATCTGTACTGTCATTATCTTTTGCTTGTTGACGTTTCTCATATTCTAGCACTCAAAGCAGTGTAATAGTACATGGATTATCATTGATTTACAGACTATTGCCTTTGATTTTACTGAAATTTATTTAGCCTTCTATATTCCATATAACCTTTCAAAAAGTTTAGAAGTTCTTCTTTTGTTGTCTGCTTTACAACTCCCATTTTCTGACACCAACCCACCAAGCGATGCAAACTTACCCACCTGTTCACCTGTCTCCCTATCTACTGTTTGAAAATTTCTTACTGATATTTTCCAAATATTATGACCTTTGGGTTTTCCTGCTATTGATTTGTAGTCTTAATTTCCTACTCTCTATCTCATTGCAAATCTAGACTAACTCCATCAATGTCAAGAGAGTTATTCTGGATTTAAATGACTGTAATCAAGAGTAGAATTTAAATGCATTCCTAGAATGGCCCATGCGATCTGTTATAAAATGTCAAACTTAATTTATAGTCCTGAGAAATTGGATGAGTTGTCATTCTTCCCTTGGACATGATTTGCTGAAGGGAAAAAAAGCATACCATCAGTAGTATATTGATTTGTAGATGGCACATTTCATGAGTTGCACACTTTACTTTTGCTGTCAGCCTTTTCTATTTCTCTGTTGGCTACCTCATGCAAGCATACCAAAAACTATGAAGCATTATAGAAAATTTTGAGAATTAATAGTACAAAGTGAAGTTCAGGGGTGATTTCTTAACCATAGTAAAGTCATGTGGGTTGAAATCTCACATTTTAAAAGATCATAAATCTAGAAGATACTTTAAAAAAAAAAAAAAAAAGTTCAGTTTAGCTTCTATGTTGGATAGATGCAAGCTACCATCTTGGCCAGAGATACTGGGTTTGAATGTTCATTGTAGTTAACTGTATTACACACTGATTGTTATCAAACATGCCAACATGATTTCATTATACCAATATTATAGATAGTCTACCAAGGTTGTTTTCCCTAGCCCCATTACACAACCCTTTTCTTTCCCACCCCATGACAAGAACACCAATGTGGATTTGAACCCATGACCTTTGCTCTCATAGACAAGAGTCTTAACTTTAGACCAATGAAACCTAACACAGTGTATGGTAGACCTCAGGTCCTCAAGTAGGTCACTGATCAGCTGACCATGTTAGTTTGACCACAACCAACAAATTAACTTTCTACACTGACTGAGTACAGTGAATTTTTTGGATTTCATGATTTAATTTGAACCTCTGACAGCAAGAAATGTTTTTCTGGAGGTATGTTGTGGATCCACCACCACATGATCCACAGGAGGTTTGAATTCATTAACTCTGTCTTCATAGGCAAGAATCTTATCTCTAGCTCAACAATTCCTACTACTTTGAAAAATAAGTCTCTGGTCCTCAGTAGAGCACCGATCAGCTGGCCTATGGGCACCAACAAATTGACTTTCTAAACCAACCGAGTAGAGTGGATTCTTTTTTTTCAAGTGTGGTCTTTTTTTCTCCTTCTCCACAACAGCACCAAAGGGGATTAGAACCCATAATCTCTGGTTCCATAAGAGAGAGCTTTACCCTCTAGACCAATAAGCCCTACTCCCAGCCAATTTTGGCCTCTGGTCCTCAAGTAGGGCACCGATCGGCTGGCCGTGTCAGTTCAACAGTCACCAGCAAATTAACTTTCTACTCTGACCAAGTAGAATGGATTTTTTGGCACATTACAATTTAATTTGAACCTCCAACAGCCAACAAGAAATCCCCCCCAGTCATTTTCCCTTTGGCTTTATCAAACAGGATTTGAACCCATGACATCTGGTTTTAGAGTCCAGAACCTTACTGCTAGACCAACAAGTCTTATTGTTTTGCAATATAGGTCATAGATCCTCAAGTAGGGCGCCGGTCGCCTGGCCGACGTGCTGTGTCAGTTCGACAGTCACTAACAAATTCTACACCGACCAAGTAGAGTGGATTTTTTGGACATCACAATTTAATCTGAACCTCCAACAGTCAGCAAGAAAGTGTTACTACACAAGGCAATCAGGCTAGATATTCTAGAGGTAGGACTCTTGTCTATTTGACCAGAGTTCCTGGGTTTGAACGTTCATCGCAGTTGTATTTAATTCTGAATTACACGTTGATTGTTATCAGATCTGCTCTTAATTTGAACCTCCGACAGCCAGCAAGATTTTTTTTTCAAAAGGTATGTTTTTTCTCCTTCTACTGCTCCACAACAGCACCAAATGGGATTTAAACACAGTATTTCTGACTCCATAGGCTAGAGTTTTATTTCTAGAGCAACACACCCAACTTCTTTGTAAGGTAGGCCTCTGGTCCTCAAGTATAGTACAGTCAATGTGTTGATGCACCTAGAAAAATTGCAAAATAATTTTTTTCCAATGGATTCTAAATGAAAATATATGAGAAAAACATGGGAAAAAGTCTACCAGTGTAACTCTTCTCATTTGGTCAGGAAATGTATATCTTTGAAGGCGATAAAACCTTAGGTGATTGCCATGTCTATCACACACGTTTTTCTCATTTTTCTTGGAAACATTCACTTTTTGGACCAAAGACCCTATGAAGAGTAATGTATAATAGGGATGTGTGAACAGATCGCGGTTCGGGTTCGGTCATTTAGTTCGGTCCGGTTGTTCAGTTTGGTCATTCAGTTCGGTCGCCGAGTTCAGGTTTGGCCATTCGGTTTGGTGGCGTTCAGTTTGGCCATTCGGAAATAGGGATCGCGTGATCCCATGATTGCATCGGAAACCGGAAATTCGAGTGCCTGCAGAGCTGTGTGGTGAGAGAGTGTGTGTGTTGTGGCCGGCTGGGTGTTTGGTGTGTTTTGGCTGTGTTTATGTTGGACTGTGTGTTGGTTTCAGTTTGACTGTTGTTTTGGGTGGTCGGCGAGAGTTGTTGGGTGACTGTTGGCGAGTGCTTGTTTAAAAAAAAATGAAGAAGGTGACCATTAAATGCTGGGCCTGGGGGAAGGCCAAGGTGTGGAGCCAGTGGTGGAGGAGGAAGAGGTTCCTGCCACTGCTTCTGGACCTTTGGTGGTGGAGGAGAAGCAAGAACCGGCAGGCACAGGAGGTACTGCCACTGCTGCCAGCTTTGTAAACTTTTTTTTTACTTTGAGGACAAGAATATTATCCTTTAGAGTGAGCTCACTGGTGTGCATGTGGGTGCGTGGGTGGTGGGCAGTCAGGCACAAACAGTGGGCATCAGCGGGTGGCAGCCGATGTCTGCCACACAGAGAGAGGGTACTGTAGTGTATGGGGCTCTTCCAGCAGTCAGGCACGAGCACTAGCCCCCCCATGCAAACGTGCCAGGCTAGGAAGGGTCTCCACTCTCCAGTTGCCATCCCTACACCTGTCAGATAGACATCAATGTGTAATTCAGAAATAAATACAACTGTGATGAACACATGAGCCCAGGGTCTCTGGCCCCATAGGCAAGAGTCCAAACTCTAAACCAACAAGCCCGGTTTGCCTGAGATGGCAAAACTTTCTTGCTTCCTGGCGGAGGTTCAAATTAAATTGTCACATTCAAAAAATCAACTCTATGCCATCTGGTAGAATGTCGGTTTGTTGGTCACCATTGGTGGGACCTAGCACACAAGGACCCTATGTACGCCCACTACGTACTTGAGGACGAAAGACCTAGTATTGAAATGAGTGAGGTTTGTTGGTGAAGCGGAATGATTCTTACCTACAGAGTCAAAGTGCCTGGTTTCAAATTCTCCTTGGTGATGTTGTCGAGCAAGAGGTAAAAGGACTGTACCTTTAGAAAATGTATGGTCTACCAGACCTCATAGAGTTGATTTTTTGAACATGGCAATTTAATTTGAACCTCTGCCAGGCAGCAAGGAAGTTTTGCCATCTCAGGTAAGCCGGGCTTGTTGGTTTAGACATTGGACTCTTGCCTATGGGATTACAGATCTTGGGCTCAAGTGTTCATCAGGGTTGTATTGGGTGGTGGCAGATATACCCCAAAATATGGGGAATTGCCAACAGGTGTGGAACCAGATAGATTCTCACCCCTGTTTGAATCACAAGGTCACAGATTTAAACACACAAACCCCTGGCCCTATAGATGAGAATCACTCCTCTAGAACAACAAGCTCTATGCTTTGCAGGGCAGCCCTCTGGTCCTCCAGTAGAGCCCCACGACCTTGTGTGCTAGCTGTCTGGGCACCGGACAGCTGGCAGCGCTCGTTCGACAGCCACCAACAAATGGACGTTCTTCTCCAACAGAAAAGACTGTGTTTCTTTGAGACATCACAATTTAATTTGAACCTCCGACAGCCAGAAAGAAGAGTATTTCCTATAGACCAACAAGCCACACTCATGTCCATGTTAGGCCCTTCATTCTCAATTATGTGGGGAGAGTGCATAGGACCGGCCCTTGTCTGCTAGGTGCAACCAACAGCCACCAACAAACCGATGTTCTACACCGACCGCATAGACTTGATTTTTTTGAACATGACAATTTGATTCGAACCTCCAACAGTCAGCAAGAATTTTTTTCCCCCCTAAAGGTAAAGTGCTTGTATGCCTTTCTCGAAAGCAGTACCGAGGGGGATTTGAACCAAGGACCTTCCGCTCTATAGGCAAAAATCTTACCTTTGCACCCAACTAGCCTCGATTGTTTCAAGGGCAGGCCTTTCGTCCTCAAGTACGTAGGGAGCACGCATAGGACCCTTGTGTGCTAGGTCCCACCAACATCCACCAATAAACCGATATTCTACCAGACCGCATAGAGTTGATTTTTTTGAATGTAACAATTTAATTTGAACCTCTGCCAGACAGCAAGAAAATTTTGCCATCTCAGGCAAACCAGGCTTGTTAGTTTAGAGTTTGGACTCTTGCCTATGAGGCCAGAGACCATGGGCTTAAGTGTTCATCACAGTTGTATTTATTTCTTAATTACACATTGATGAGTATCTGACAGACAAATACAATTACAGTACACAGAACAAGAACATGGCTATTATACACATTCTACAAACCTTGTTCTTTACAGACACATCACACAATCCGTTTCCTTCCCAATCGACAACAATGCCGATGATGATTTGAACACCTGACTGCATAGATGAGAATCATCCCTGTCATGGGGACAAGACACCCATTTGGGGAGAGATGACACACATTTCGGGGATATGTATAATGTAATATAAAGGGTTAACAGATTGTAAGCTTAGTTGGAGCAATATACTGAAACCAGTTGCCAGAGTGGGGAGAGAGATTCCCTTTGTTATAACAAGTGGGCAGTTTATTGCCAAGCAACAGCCAGGTCCACCCTACCACCTTGTTACAATGACAATAGTAGCAGGACACAGGAAGTCACCAAAGCCCCTGCAAAGGGGAGAAGAAGATACAGGATCTCTAAAGACTTGAAGGACACTTCCATCTTGGACTTGAAGGAGAAAACAGTTCATGTTTGTAGCAGCTCTTCTGCTGAGCTAAGGACTCTCATATTCTCTCAAAAAGACTTGTACCCGGCTTGGACATCAAAGCCACGAGATATGCTGATGAATCCAGACTGGGCCTCAGGGTAAGGGACAGTTAGGGAATCTCAGTGTATCTTAGAATGTGTGTACTTTATGTTTGATTTTGACTTGCACTATCTGATCAACAGCCTTGTACTTGTATGTACTCAATATATGTTTTATAACCAAACCTAGGTGCTTGTGTGTTTATTCCTGGGGGGTTCATTTGAGGAGCACTCTATCTAGGTGAAAGCTTCGATGAACCTTTTTCATATAAGATAACCCTACTGCGAAGTCTTCCAAGCTACAGGTGGCCAGAGAAGGTTCTCTGCGTTACGGCTGGGTTGGGAGATCAAGGGGAGGCGTTTCTGGGAGGTGCAGACCTCTGAAAGCTCCCTGATTGCAGTGAAGGTTTTCTGATCATGTGGGAACCCATGTGGGCACAAGCAACTGGGTTGCAGCTGGCCTTGTGGGCATACGGGGGACAGCCTCTAAAGGGAGTGAGGGCCCCAACCTCGTGACAATCCCTCTAGAACAACAAGCCCTATGACTTTCAGGGTAGCCCTCTGGTCCTCAAGTATGGCCCTGCAACCTTGTGTGCTAGCTGTCTGGGCACCGAACGGCTGGCAGTGCTTGTTTGAAAGCCACCAACAAATCGATGTTCTATTCTGACAAAAAAAAGTGGGGTACTTTGGGACATCACAATTTAATTTGAACCTCCAACAGCCAGAAGGAAAAGACAATAGTATTTATCCTCTAGATCAACAAGCCACGCTTGCGTCCATGTTAGGCCCTTCGTCCTCAATTACGTGGGGAGAGTGCATAGGGTCCATGTGTGCTAAGTCCCACCAACAGCCACCAACAAACCAACATTCTACACAGAATTTCAAATTAAACTTTGATGTCCCAAAGAAACCCAGTCTTTCCTGTCGGAGTAGAAAGTTGATTTGTTGGTGGTTGTCGAACAAGCGCAGCTAGCCATTCGGTGCCCAGACAGCTAGCACACAAAGGTCGCGGAGCCCTACTTGAGGACCAGATGGCTACTCTGCAAGGCATACGGTTTCTTCTTCTAGAAGTATGATTCTCACCTATGGGGCCAGAGGTTGTCAGTTCAAATGCTCATCGGTGTTGTTGTCGGGTGGGAAGGAAAAGGGTTGTGTGATGTGGTTGTTGAGAACAACATTTGTTGGTGTGACCTAGCACGCAAGGTGCGCCTGCCCCAAAATCCAGTGTATTCAGTCAGTGTAGACAATCAGTTTGTTGGTGTGACCTAACCCGCAAGTTCCCCCCTATGCACTCTCACTGCGTTCTTTAGGACGAAAGTCATAACCTGGAAATGAGTGCAGTTTGTTTGCCTAAAAGAACGATTTTTGTCTATGGAGCCAGAGCTTCTCGGTTCAAATCCCTGTTGGTGCTGCTGTTGAACTGGAGGAAAGTACTATATCTTTAGAAAAAAAATTGCTGCTGGCTTTTAGAGGTTCAAATTAAATTTTAAAGTCCCAAAAAATCCAGTGTATTCAATTAGTGTAGAATGTTGGTTTCTTGGTGGCTGTTAGGGATGTGCGAACAGGATGGAGTTCAGATGTTTGGACGTTCGGACTAAAAACTTAGTTCAGATTCGTGAGTTCGGTCCGGTGGACTTTGGATCCCCGAATGTTCAGAAAGTTCGGTCCCACCTGGAGGCTAGGGGCACTCCAGGGACACCCAGGGGTGCCCGTGGAGGCATGGCAGGCCATCTGAGACACAGCAGCAGCAGAAGCAGAGACCAGGAAGGCTTGGCGCTTGCCACTCTGGGTTGCCCGGGCAGGCAGGCTCGGCGCTTGACCCCTGGGGGTGCCAGAGATGGCTGTCTGAGACCCAACAGCAACAGCAACAGGGACCGGGAAGGCTTGATGCTTGGCACCTTGGGTTGCCCGGGCAGGCAGGCTTGGCACTTGACCCCTGGGGGTGCCTGTGGCACCAGGACTGGCCATCTGAGACCTAGTAGCAGCAGCAGAAGAAGAAGCCGGGAAGGCTTGGGGCTTTGTGGCTGGCACCCATAGTTGGCCAGGCATTGCAGGCTGCCAGGCATAGGTGGGTCTCAGATGGGTCCCGGCAATGCCCCGACAGGAATCGGGTGGGCACCCCCGGGGGCCAAGTGCTGAGCCTAAGTTCTTCTGAAGAAGGGGAAGCATTTAAGAGTCCTCCTCTTTACCCTGCAAAGAGGCTGGATACACAACAGCATTTGGAACTGCATGCCCCAAGCATAGTCCCCAAATTGGTTCTTTCTCTTGTGAGCTCACAGAATGGTAGCTCTCTGGTTTAGAACTGGGAAAGCTGAAATACAGAGCTCAAAGTACTTTCAAACCAGGAATTAGACCGGGGTCTCTTGACTCCTGTCCTCTCCTACAAATGAGTAATGCTGCTTCCCACCCAAAGGCTGCTGAAAGCAGATGTTCTACTGGGCTTCCTGTCTCTGCCTGCAGGCCATGACAACACACGCAAATCTGCTTTGGGCACTGGCAGGCACTACTGTAGCCCTGTCACTCCTGCCTGTCAGGCTCCGGGGTACGGAGCCGTGGGGGAAATCAAGGAGGGAGAAGGAAGGCCAGGAGTATCAGGTTCCAGGGGACGGACTTGGGGAGAGGGAAACAAAGAGGGAGGAATCCAGGCCCAGGCACAGGGGGGGGAAAAAGGTGGCCCCAAGGCGACCCTCTGAAACCTCTCAGTCGCTCTCTTGCACCCGAGAGATTAGGTACTCAGCAGCATTACCAGGCACCCTGGGCTAAGAAGGTACGCGACTCATCATCGAGGTCAGGGTCCGGAGCCAAGGGTGGAACCCACCACAGGG
>QEPC01007394.1:145445-166043 GCA_003113815.1 Sphenodon punctatus | reverse complement strand
CCCCCCCCCCCCCCCGCCCCAGCGCAGTCGACACCTGTAGGCTCTGCACAGCACCACGCCAAACAAGTAGACATTTCTCCCTGGTGCAGTCTGCCCGCACTCCCCCACCCCTCATCCACCATAGAGTTGTGGTGGCTTTGGGTACCTTAGGCTGCTGGCTGCAACTCTATGGTGCTGAACGTGCATACAGCCCAATAGACAGGGCACCCTGTGGACCCTCCTAACACACGGGACGCGGCCTAGGGGTAGCATGTTTCTCCAGATTTCCCCGCACGGCATGCGCCACATTTCGAGCAAGGACACCATGTGGAGAGGCCTTTGGACAGCCCCAGAGTGAACATCTGGTGGCCCCATGTCACACGAGCAGGTGTGGGGCAAAAGTGGGGCAATATCTCACGTGTTAACACCTAGAAGTTACATCCCCAACCAACTTGCCTAATAGCCATTTATGGACCTATCCTCTAAGAACGTCCAATCGTTTTTTAAAACTTGGTTATGTTATTGGTCTTAACAATATCTTCTGACAACTAGTTAGATGTATGTTGAGAAAAAAATACTCCCTTTGACTAGTTTTAAATCTGTTGTCAGTTAGTTTCATTGACTGACCCCTAGTTCTAGTATTAAAAGGAGTAAATACTAATAGCTCCCTATTTACTTGTTCTGCACCACTCATGATTTTGCAAACTTCTACAATATCCGCTTTCAATGATTTCTTCTCCACAATGAACTGAAGAGCCCTAACCTATTGAGCTTCTCATCATATGCACCTTTTTCAGTTCTACTAGAGCTCCTTTTTTGAAATGGGACAACCAGAACTGCACACTATACTGAAGGTGTGGTCACACCATAGATATATCTATAGCAGCATTCTGAGTGCTTGTCTGGGACGGACCTTTGTAGAACCTGGAAAATGACTTACCTTCTCAAGAGTGGCAGCTGGGGGAATCCCATTTGACCTTTTATATTACGCACTAAAGACTAAGAAGGTGTGGGTTCAAGCTGCGAGTAATCTTGCAACCCAGAAATGTGCAGTCTCCTCCAAGGAAACCCACCAGAGTCCCCAACTACCTTATGTTGTGTGTTGGCTTAAACTGGGGCTGAAATTAGAAGCATTGAGATTCTCATAAGAATCTAGGAATGTTACTGAGATCTCAACAAAATCTCGGTAATGTACTGAGATCTGGCAAGAATCTCAAGAAAATGTTTAAAACGCTCTGTGAAAGCACAAAATGACCACTGTGCCCATTCTGTGCATGCAGCATTGGTGTCATTTTGGAAAAGGGCAGCCATGGCTCTGGTCGTACATGCACAGACTGGCTGCCCTTTTCCAAAATGGTGCCAACACCGACGGCACCTTTTTTAAAACAAGTATGAGGAGGGCAAGATCATTGCTTTTCTTGGTGAGAATCAGGGCGATTCTCAGCTCGTTCTCATTTGCAAGAACAAGATGAGAATCCTGATTCTTGCTGAGAAAAGTTAGAATCCAAAAAACAAGTTTCAGCTGTATCTTAAACTGTCTCGTCTGTATTACTTTATCTGTGCTATCTTGATTTTGAAATGCATGACAATCTAGATGATCTAGAAAATCAACACATTGGTTCCTGCCTGTCTTTAGTTTAAGTCTCCAGACTATGCCTGGGTGAGACCTTTGGAGAATGGGTAATCTGAGACAAACCGATATGGCATCTTGAGGAAGTGGGGAACTAATAAGTGAAAATCAGAGAACGAGATGGATGTGTCGAAATTTACTTTCACCCCACTGTACTCACTAATTGAGAATCTGCCCTGGGACCCAGAATACAATTACTCTTTAACTCCAGGACAAGATGGGTGGCAGTGGGTGCAACCTAGAGTTTCTAGATCCAATCTATGGCTGCTTATTTATTCCTAGAGAATCAGTAGCACTAATCATTCCAGAAAGTCTGCCGCTTGCAGATAACTTAGACTGCTTGCATACAAGTCAATTTTTGCATGAGAAGGCAGCAATCATGGAAGATTCCTGCAGGGTTGCATGCCCACTTTATTTTCTTTCTGGGCTTTTTGTGCCAGCATGAAGTCATGTGACCTTAAGGGATCCATTAGTAAATTTAACAAATCCATGCACAGGTCACAAATTTCCTGGGGGAAGTTGCCATGGAAGGACTGTGGCAGGACTGCAGGTGTGCGCCCTGCAGACAGGCTTTGGAAGCAGTCCACTTAAGAGCTAGAGGACTCGGACTGAGGAACCAGCAAGCAACCAGATAGAGAGGGGGCTGCAGAGTAGAGTAGCTACTAACAGGGAATGCTGCAGCCTGATGTGAAATTGACCTGAAATTGACAAGAAGGTTGGGAGCAGTGGCACAGCCAGTCTGAAATTAACAAGGAGCAGTGAAGACCACTAGAGACTGAGTCCAGGCTAGGAGCTAGTGAGCTATCCTGGAAGGCACTTTGGGACCCCAAGGGGGCTGTTGAACTGAGAGCTAGATTCTGGTGCTGGGGTAACTACCTGTAACTGTGACTAACCTAACCAGGCATTGCAAAGAATGCAGGCCTCTACACGTTATAATTTAAATTTAAATGAACATCAAATTCATTGCATGCACACATTCCAAATTAATGTAATACAGAACTTAGGTTACTGTCAGAGAAGGATTTTACTACCCTGACATCCATGATGAAAATCATGGAAATATTCATGACAAATGAGAAAAGGCGCATATACACGCTATTAAATCTCCCGTAAGGTAGAAAATAATGTGAAATAGTGTAATGTGTGCAAGCGTCCTTACAAATTAAGTGGAAGAGTGTATGAATACCTCCGCTTTATGGAAGTTTTGAGTGACCAACTTTTACCAACTAAGTTCAATTAATCTCTGGCATAAGGGCGTAGCTATAATAGGGACAGGTGATGCAGCTGCACCAGGCCTCAGGAGTGACCCCTGCCACTGGGAGGAGTGATGGTCCCCATTCCATCCTCTGCACCAGAGTTCATTGTAACCACTGCCAGGCTATACCCCTGCGGTCTTAGCTTGACTGGGATGGAGGTTTGGTCTTCTTGGTTCAAGGGCTCTGTAGACTTCCTTCCATGTGCATATCTAGAAAAAATTCCTTGATGTTTGCATTTAAACGTCAATGAAAGGCCTTTATGTTCAGAACTTTAGCCATTAGCTTTCCCATCTCTTTAACCTGTCCTAGGGGATTGTTTTCAAACCTATTATATTTATTGTTTGTTATTGCTGGTATCTCCAGGCTCATTAGGTCAGGATTATTTTATCCATTATTCCTTTCTGTGCAGCAACCCTAGTGTTTTATGATGTGCTTGAGAGAATAATCAAATCAAATAAATGTCAAGAAGTCAGACCATTTTCTGAGGCTATTTACTCTACTCAGAAGAAAAAAAATATGAATAGATTCCTGAGGCATTATAATCCTACCTGCCTTCCAGGATTAATTCAGTTGAACCCTCTTTAGAAAAACAAAAAGGTTTCATTTCTTGACAGAGTTTACTGTAGTTAATACTAATCATTCACTTCTGTCATCAAAGGACAAGTGTGAGAATGAACTGGAAGTTTGGGCTGAAAACAGGGTGTTAACAAACAAAACGTTGCCCCACATTAGCCCCCATTAACCCTGGATTCACCTGCCTGCCTGTCTGAACAGGGACTGTCAGATGTTTGCTCCAGGGCCACCCCAGGGTCACTTCCCACAGTGTCATCCCAGGAAATGTGGAGCATGCTGTGCAGGCAAATCTGGGCAAAATGGGGGCAATGGATGCCCACGAGGCAACTGCACGTCTGTTGGGGTGGGCCACAGTACACTCATGTGGCTGCCCTGGTGTGCTAGGGTGTGCACTACCTCCATTGCATGTTTCACACCATGGAGCCACGGGCAACAGCCTAGAGCGTCGCTGGAGTGACCACAACTCAGGGGTGGAGATGGGGGTGCAGTGCTTGGGGGACAGAATGCCAGCCCATCTGTGCGGTCGATCACACAGCAACTGGGACTTAGGACTCCATGGAGTGACCTTACACTCTTGCTCGCTTCCACTCTGTGTGTTAACACCATAGTTAGTGAGGAAAGCTTTTAAGCTTTACCAAGCATTCAGTAAGGGAGACATTTCTAGAATTATGTTCAAAATTATTCACAGAATATATTGGACCTTGCAAATTCAATCATGCACTAAAAAGCATGGAAATTGCAAGTTAAGACTCCCGCCTTGACTTCCGGGCCATGTTAGCAGGCATTGTACAGTCTCACTTATTGTGCTCACTTGACACTTACAACTTAGGCTCCATGCACCCACATTTTGCCTTCGTTTTTCAGCCCCAATCCTCTTCCTCTTTGCAGGTTGGGGGCAACACTGAAGCTGGGGTGGGGCAGGAGGGTGTGAGCTGGCCCCTCACTCCCTCCGTTTCCTCTTTAAGAAAGAGAGAACTTAGGAGTTCTGGCTCCTACCCTTCCTCCCCCTCTAATCTACTTGGTCCCAGCCCTGTAACAGAGAACTCAGGACTCCTGGCTGCCAGCCTATCTACCCCACTCTAATCCAGTAGGCTGCACTACTTTCACAGGCAACTCAATAGTCCTGATTCCGAGCCTGTTCTCCTCTCCCCTGGTCTCAACCTTCTAACAGACAACCCAGGAGTCCTGAATTCAAGTCGTCCCTCTAACCCTCTAACTCTCACTCAGAGAACTCAAAAGTCCTGGGAAATACAATGTTTGTCGTATGTGTCATATGGAACAGAAGTGTGCGTGGAATGACAAGACAAAAAAAAAACAGAAGAGGAAATGGAATAACAGGTACAGAGGCTATTGGGAGTCAATGGATAGGGAGTTAGCTCTGGTAAGTGGGTAAAACAATAGGATTTCTCCCTCTGGTATCCCATCAGTCTTCTGAATCAGTTATTTCACTCAGAACCCTGTTATTGTAACTATTTCTAATTCCTCCTGTCATTCCACTCACTTACTTAATCCTGCACACTTTTTGTAATTTTCCCTGTCATCCCAACCATTCTAGTTACTGCATCTGGTGCCTGCCTCATCATTTCACCCCCTCTTGCCTTCCCTATGTACTCCCAAAGATGCAACTGTGTTGTATAATTTCACAATCACTTAATTGGACGTTGGAATAACAATAGTATTTATTTAGAAATTGGCACTGCTGTTGCCTCCATTCCTTCCAATCCATTTTATTAATTTCAATGCGTACCCAACTTTGTTTTAATTAAACATTTGTATACGACTCTACCCAACTTCACTGTGCTCTGGGAGGGCAGTGGAGACTAGTGGGTAAGAGGGATGGTTGTGAGCCATTAGTCAGCTGTCCCATTCTCCCCAACTGAAATGAAAGGATAGAGGGAAAGGAGGGGGTGAGGGGCCAGCTCACGCCCTTCTGTCCCCAGCTTCAGCATTGCTCCCAACCTGCAAAGAGGAAGAGGATTGGGGCTGAAAGATGAAGACAAAGTGTGAGTGCATGGAGCCTAAGTTGTAAGTGAGCACAATATGTGCTAGGAATGTGTGAACAGAACGCGGTTCGGATGTTTGGACATTCGGTAATTTGCTTCGAAACCCGAGTTTGGGTTCGGTTGTTCAGTTCGGCGGAGTTCAGTTCGACTGAATTTGGCCAAACATCCAAAAATAGTGCTATTGATACCGAAATCGATATTTTTTTTTCAGTATCAGTATCATTTGGCCCTGAAACCCCCCTGGTCTCCACCCCTGGTGGCAGGAAGTCTTCTGCTCAGCTGCCTCCCCCTTCCAGACATGTTTTTCCCACCCAAAGTCACGTTTTCCCTGCCCCCGAACTCATCCGAACATTTCAGAACAGTTCGACCGTTCAAACATTTGGTCCGGACATTTGGTTTGGTCGTGCGAACAGGGCGAGTTCGGCCTGAACTCCGAACATCCGAATCGCATACGCACATCCCTAATATGTGATACTGTACACTGTCTTTACTGCTAACATGGCACAGAAGTCAAGGCGGGAGCCTTAACTTGCAATTTCCATGGTTTTAGTGCATGATTGAATTTGCAAGAGCCTTAACTCTTCTTGAAAAATTGAGGGTTTTTTATTATGGAATGTATGTTTGTTCACCTTGCTCCACTAAGGAATGACATTGCAATAAGTATGATGGGGTCAATTTCCCCTGTGGTTAACATCATATTTGGAGCCACTCATCAGTTCTCAGTTGCTGGATTACTAGGGATGTGCATTTTGTGTCTTCCAAAGATCGAATTCCCCCCCAAATGTCCTTTTGGGGGGGGGTTTCCAAAATTTGGAGAGTCCCCTCTCCCCAATAGGACTCATGTCAGCACTATGGGTGAGCACTGGCAATAATCAACTTAAGGCTCACAGTGTTCAAGGGAAACAACACCAGGCCCCTACTCAACTGCAGACAGATTAAATGCTGACATCCAGCAATCACCCTCCATACAGTTCACCTCAGCCATAGTATCAACAAAAAACTCCAAGTCATATAACTGTTAATTATAGCAGAGGTGTGGTAGATACATCCCATGTAATTGCTCATCCCATAATTCGAAAGATCTATGGGAGAAGCTTACGTGAGCCAGTGCCCCCTGCAAATTGTAGCCTAAAGTGACTTCCATGGCTGTAACCACATGGCTGTGACCACCTCTCCCAAGAAAACAGAACCAAACAGAGTTAATTTGCATTAATTTGCATGTAATGGTTCATGTAAATGTAACGCATGCTGTTGTCACAGTTTTATTTATCAACAGGATTAAGATTAGTACAGGCCCACTGTGACGAATCGATCAGGGCTGTGGTTTGGCAGGACTTCTCTTCTAGCCTCCGGCCAGCCACTTGTTCCCAGGCGGACGCTCCTGGTCCCCACTACCCGGTGCCCCAGCTCTCTTTCTTCACTAGTTGCACCCCCATGGGGTCAGGCAACCTGCAGTTGCAGAGAGGTTAGCTCAATCCCTTGGGTATGGGAGAAGGATAAGGTTTCTCTGAGTAGACACTAGAGTCAGGCTTCCCTGGAGGTCTAAGGGGCATGGAACACACACACTCCACTGTAGTGAAGGAAAACAATTAATTTTAACAAGGTATAAGAAGAAAGCCAACTGATAGGAAAGGTCTGCCAAAGCAAAGTTATGGCAAGTGCAGGCAACTAAAACAAAGTACAGGGCAAACACGCAAGCTGCTACTCTCCTCAGTTCCCTTCTCTGACTCTACCTAAGCTGGGGATACTCATAACCCCTTGTCCCTGGGCCAGGTCTTCTCCTTTGTGGTAGCCGGTCTCCATGGACGTTGGGATGGAGACAGACCGTGTCCTTTGGGGAGAATGGCTTTTATACCTTTTCCCAGCCTGAAGCTGGACTCTGCTAGGAGTCTCCCATCTAGATCTTTCTGGGTGTAGACAGGAAGTTCCCAGTCCCCCCTTTGTCAAAACTGGGCTGGTGAAGTGCTCTTGCAGCCCCATTGAGACAAGCTTGGACGTGATTGTTACTCATTGTCTTACCTCAACCTGCCCCTCACATTATCACTTCCCCCGAGCCCATAGGTGGGTTTCCTTTACCTAATTATGCCCTCCACAAAGATACAACATCATGTGCCTTAATAGAGAGAACAAAACGATCCTTTCCGCAAGTTACAGCCATTAAAGATGATACAATGCCCTACAATGACCTAAACATGTATTGTGTCAACCCCCTGTCTGGTGACACCCACCTGCAGTTGTCAGCAGAGGGTGAGGCAAAATCCCTCCTCTCCTTCTCCAAATGGCTACCTTGGAGCATGCTCAGTGCAGTGTTCCTAGGGTGGGGCTGAGTGTACTAGAACTTTCCAGTCAGTTCAGCATGGCTCACGAGGAGAGCAGCTGCAACGAAGGGGTGGTGAAGGCCTACATAGAGGCTGCTATTTATTTACAGACTATCTTTGACTACTTTCAGGTATGTGCTGTAGTCAGAGTCTTAATTAGGGATCTCCTTGCTAGGAAAAGATATTTCTTTTTAAGAAATAGCTAATTTCTGCCTTGGTTAGAATCATAAAGGGTCTTAATGTGGAATCCTTACTCTTGTTGCAGAATCTATATATTTTAAGTTATGGAATGCTGAAAAGTGTTGCATGATATGTGTATTTATATTATACCATAGGGACAGGAGGGGCATTTGTCCGAGGGCTCAAGCTGGGGGCGGGGACACAAATCCTGCCCTATTGTGGTGTCCCTGTGTGGAGAGCAGAAGCAGAACCACCTGCATTGCGTGGGACCCACATGATGGGCGGCACAGGACAGAGCAATCATTGCTGGCGGTACAAGCCAGGCAGTGCAGCTATAGCCTCCAGGACTCAGGTGCAACAAGCAGAGGGAGGGAGAGGTGCTGGGGGAAGGAAGGAGGGGAGCAGGTGGGACAGAGAAGAGAATGGTGACATGGGGGCCCAGTTCATTTTTTGCACCTGGGCCCATCCCAACCTAGCTATTTGTTTGAGAATAGCATCTAGGGGCTGACGGCATTTAAAGCATTCTAGTCAGTTCAGATTGGCTCAGGAGGAGATCAGCTGCACCAGAGGGGTGGTGAAGGCCTGCACAGAAGCTGCTATTTATAGACCAACTTTGACTGCTGACAGCTTACAGGATTTGCAGTGTTCAGGAAGGAAAAATCCACCTTCTTCAGTGAACAGCTTGGACAACTGCAAGCCTTAAGGAACTGGAAGCCTTTGGTTGCCAAACTGGGAGTTTGCTGTATTATTAGGGATCTATGTTTTAGCTTTGTGTTTTCTTCACTGTCCTGTGCACATTTGTGGGTGCTGAAGATATTTATAATTTTTTTTCTTTTTCTTTTTTTTTTGTTACTGGGGGGCGGGGAGATGGCTATAAGGAAATAGCAATACAACTGTTATCAGAATTTCTGAGTCACCTGCATTATCTCTATGCTTTTATTATATTCATAAAGGTTTTATTTTAGCATAATACTTCAATTAGATTTTAAAACCATAGTGGGTTACATAAACATATGCACATTTTAAAAGAGAATTTAGGATGGGCTAATTTAAAGGTTGTAGGTGCTTCTCAGCTATTTCCTCCCTTTCTGGAACATGGGGGACCAAAGGCTGGGGCAGCAATAGGGTAGAAAAGGAGCAGAACCAGGCAGTGCAGTTGCTACCACAGGATGTTTTTAGACAAGCGCCTCTCCCCACCCATCGTGCATGTTGTAGGGCTGCATAGGGCACCAATATGCATTTGTCTAAAAACACCCACAGGAGCCCGCGACTCCCCTCCATTGCTGATTTCAGTCCCACTTCCTTTCCCGTCCCCTTTCTCACTGCAGCCAAAGCTTAAAATTCCCCTCAGCAGCCAGGTCTGGCTAATTCCACACAGCACTCCCTACTACTTCAGGACATGCAAAACCAGGCAAAATATAAAGTGGCAAACCTTGAGAATTATTGGCTTAATACAGAGCCCAGAAGTGATACTTGAAAACCTTGAGATTCAGTGTCAAGCCCTGAGTAGTGGTAACTCTAGCTGACAAATATTGTCTCATTGCTTCCTTGAATTCATGTGGTATATAATACTGTCTATTTAGATTTTAAGGAGGAGAACTTTCTTTTTGCTATTTGCAATACGTCAATAGGGCCTTGGCCTCCAAGTGCCACCATAATACTGTACAAATAATTAGTAATGAAATAACTGCTGTAACCCTCATCTTCCGTGTTGAAAAAAAATGACATTACATGGGTCTTAGGGTAGATTTCTACCCCAGTCTATGGTAAAACGCATTGGGGTAGATTTCTGCCCCTGGGTGTTTTTGTTCAGAAAACAAAACAAACTGTTAATGGTAACCCACTTCCCTTTGGGGATATTGTGTACCTGTGTGCAAGTGACAATGTCCTAAAAGGGCAAAGTTAGAGAGCCACTAACTTGCAAGTTTTTGCAAGAGGTGTGCACTTGGGGTAAGAAAATACCCCAAGACAGAAGATGAGGCATTGCAGCACATTAACATATTAACATCCCCCATTAGACTGCATCTGTTTATAGTGTATTGGTATTAATGTTGATCGACTTCTGTTATTAATTAAATAAACTTTGTTCATAAAGAACAGATAGGATTTTAAAGCTTGGGAATTATACCTTGCATGCCAGCTGTCACTTTGCCTTGTGCTGGCATTAGTACAAAATATACTAGTGAATGAGGGTTAGCAGTGGAGTTATCTTGGTACCTCATCAGCGACATTACAGGTTTAGTGTAATGCTGTGTGCTTTGCCATAATAACTTAAGATCAGAGTTATTATACTGGCACTCTTATTCTCCTTCAAACTTTTATGTAATCTTGAAGTGTTTTATCAACAGTCGTAAGCCATCCTCTTTGAGCAAATACATTTCTGTCTAGACAGGACTTAATTTGCCCAGGGGCTTGCCAGTAGTACTTAAAGGATAGTGAATTTTGCATACATGGGGTGTTTTCAGACGTGACAGGGCCAATTGGCCCTATCACGAAATCAATGAATTAATTCACACTCTAACAGACATGCTGGGGGATCCCGGCGGGGAATCAGGGAGGGGGCGGGGCCGTGCGGCGCAACATGCGGCCGCACAGCCCCGCCCCCTCCACGCTCCCCGCCGCCCGCCCTCTGGGGAGACAGGCGGCCGCCGCAGCCAATGCAGCCGCAGCGCTCGCCCGCTATGGCCATGGGCCAGAATCCCTGTGGGGATTCCGGGCCGTGGCCGCCATTGAGACGTGACGGCGGGGGTCACCACGGCAGGGAATCTCCTTCACCACGTGATGGTCTCCAGCCCCGCTGCTTCGGCCGCTCACGTGGTGAATGTGATTCCCCACCATGGTAACATCTGGGGGGGAACATCCATTCCCCCCAACAGATGTTACGTGGTCCAAGCCACCACAGGGAATTGACTGTGGTTGACATTGACCACGTAACGTCTGAAAATACCCCCTGATAGTATTTGCATTTTGGATAGTCATCTGTACACCCGAATAATATCTGCGATTGAAATGGATATTCTCATATTGATTCCCCCTTTCCTCCCTGATTTCAGCTGTTCAGCTACTTCATTTCAGCTACTGTGCATGCGCAAAGAACTAGAATGAAATAACTAAGTAACCGAAGAACAAAATATCCAAGCAACCAAAAAACTGACCCGTAAAACATTAAGTGGATATCTGATGAAGATGATTCCAAAATTAGGGGTGAAACGAGCATCTAAATTACTGCTTGTGAGTATTTCTTCCCGTGTCGAGCACCGGGACCGAGATCTCATCAAGATCTCGGTCCCATTGTGAGTTCTCATCGAGAAGCATTTAAAAAATAATAAAATAAATTATTACACATGAGTAAATGGCTGCAACTCTTAACCAAAATGGTGGTGATAGTGTTGTTACAATTCTGGCTCATGGCAGCGGATTGCACATGTGCAACATGGCCAACGCCCTAACCAAAATGGTATTGATGCTATCACTACTATTTTAAGGGAGGTAACCATTTTGCGCATGTGCTGTGATTTTTCTTTTTCTCACCAAGAACTCAGCAGAGATATCCTGGTGCTCGGTTTGTTCCAGGACAAGTGGAGCACCAGGATTGTGATGAGATTTCTCGCTTTTGTGGGATTTTGTTTCATCTCTAATCCAAATAGCACACATTATTACCCATTATGGCAGATAACACTTTGAATCGAGCAAAATTATCAAATACTATATTTGCCACACATAATCTTTATTATTATTTATTGTTGATATTGTACCAGCTATGTACCTGGCACTGTACAATTGTTAATTAGAGACAAGTCCCACCGCAAGGGGCTTAGCACCTAGGAATGACAGGGGTGGGGAGACAAGGAAGAGGGGAACATAGGGAGAGACAGGGATACATTCATGAAGTTGAAAAGTCACAGGTGCTTATGGTTAGCTTAGTTACAGGGGAGGAGGAGAACAGGAGAGCAGAAGGAGCACCAGTGAGCAATCTCTGGGGATCTAGATAAAGTCTGATGGAAGAGGTGGCTTTTGAGGAGAGATTTACAGGTTGGGAGGAAGGGAGCAGAGTGAATGTATTCATGGAGGGAGTTCTGGGCATCAGGGGACAGATTGGGAGAAAGGTGGAAGACATTTCTGGAAATGGGATTCTGGGGCAGATGAGACTGGTGGGAGAGGAGGAGTGAAGTTCTCAGATGGAATTATAGCAGAAAACAAGCACAAAAAGGGTAGTAGAGAGCAAGGCCATGAAGAGCCTTGAAAGTAAAGACGAGGAGCTTGTGCTGAATGGGCTTGGATGGAGGGATTCAGTGGAGGGGGTAAGGAGGGGCTAACCATGATCAAAGTGATGGATGAGGTAGGTGACTTTGGCAATGGAGTGTAGAATAGAAATGAGAAGATCAAGGTAAGAGCAGGGGAAGCCAGTTAGAAGGAGGTGTTAGGACAGCCCCCCCCATATCTGGGAAAGTCCATTTGAGACATGGGAGTTCACACATGTGGACAGCAGCCTGGTCCAGGAAGGAGGTGATTAAGGGGAGATAGCCCTCAGTAAGTAAGGCAGGGGTGGCTGGTGGGTTTTGATGTTGGAGGGGCACTGGAGCAGTAGGGCCCTCCCAGAAAACCCAGGAGTCCTGGCTCCCAGCTCCCCGGGCCCTACTCTAACCCACCCCTCCCCCTCCCCATGTGCCCACACTACCCCCCAGCATGTGCCCCCTGCTTCCCCCATCCCCATGTGCCTCCACACTCCCCACCCCCATGTTCCCCCACACTCCCCACCACCATGTGCCCCCTGCTACCCCCTCCCCAACCCCCCATGTTCCCCCCGCTCTCCCCACCCCATGTGCCCCCCAATTTACTGACCGGCGGCGGCTCCATCAGGCTCCTCTACGTCCTCTGTCCTGCTCCGGACCTGATGGCTGCTCAGGAGCTCCCAGGCCCAAACTGTTCAGTTGGTCCTGGGACCTGCTGTGCAGCTGGGCTTCCCCAAGTTCCCCTCCTCCATCCCAGAGTCGAGTCAGATTGACTCGACAGGGAGGGAGGGAGGGACTCAGAGAGGTGGGGGCTGGGAGCTGCATGCATGGCAGGAGCTCCCACCCCCCCTCGCAAAGCCATGGGACACTGGGAAATTCATACCAGGGTGCCTGTATACAGCACCCTGGTATGGACTTTTCCCCCTGCCCGGTCCCTGCAATGGAATAGTGCCCCCTGTGACACTATTCCATTGCAGGGTCCCTTTATGCAGAATGGATGGCGCTTCCAGCCTCCCTTTTGTCCCTGAAAGGCTTCCTTAGGAAGCCTTTCAGGGGCAGGGGGGATGTGAGAATGTTCAGAGCCATCTCGAAGAACCTGGTTTAGAGCAGCAACCTAAAAGGTTGTTGCTAGCCTGGGGACAACCTAAAAGGTTGCTGCTCTAAACCAGGTTCTTCGAGATGGCGCCGAACATTCAGCGCGGTGCGCACGGCCCTTATTTTTTTTTTTTTTTAAACAGTGCTGTCGGGGACGGCCGGCCGGGGGAGTCCTGGGGCCAGGGGGGCCATTGCTCCTCCCACCCTAGGCGATCCACCACCACTGAAGTATGGGGTCATTAACAAAGGGCATTCTCCCTGTTTTGAGAAAACACTGATGAATAAAACCCAGGCTAGCAACAACCTCAAAGACACGGATCCCCTCCCTCCCCCAGACAGAGAGGGATGTCACCCATTAACCTTGGGTTCCCTCTCACAACTACTCCCAAATCACCAGAATGTCCTCTCCCCATTCATGCCCAAGTGTGTCCATTGTGTGTCTGTTGCCCATGGCTCCCCTAGGTCTCTTCCTTTTTGTGACACCTAAGCACCCACCTGGAGTCCCCTTTTGTCCCCATGGTTCACATATTAATCTTTCCTTTTGTCTTACTTAGAAACCCACCCAGAAATGCCCCGATGGGTCATTGTGTCCCTTTGTCCTCCCTGTGTGCCTTTTGTAACACCCTTGCACCTATCCCAAATCTTTTATTCTGAACCCACGTCCCTTTTGGAAACTGAGAAGGTTTTGTATGCGGGCATGTGCCGGTTTCCCTGTGTGTGTCTGTATCTTAAGAGATCTCCGAGACTTAGGTCTGCCCCTTCTTCTCAACCCTCACAAACTTCACTGGATCTTCGGGCCACCTGTCCCCTTTTTCCACATGAAAGGAAAGGTAACCTCAGGTCCAGACTTCACTGCTCGTTCTATCTCTCACTCTCTCTCACTCTGTCTTTTCCGGATCTTCCACCCCCAGCTCCCCACCTCACTTTCATTTTCCCCGCTACCGCTTGTGTTTTTCCTTTGATCCAGCCAGCCAGACCGGGGCTGTGTTTCTCTGCTTATGTGTATAAATAAACCTTTTAGTTTTATTGAATCTTTGTCTCCCTCTTTTCCTTCACTTTTGGGGAGGATACATAAACTTCTTGTAGCGCGTATCTACCTTCAGACTGATCCTTAGGACATGCAGGAACCCCGGGTTTAACTAATAAAGCTAATTCCCCTCGAAGTTAAGGAACGGTGGCTATTGGGGTACCAACCCTCCAATAGTCACGAGTGTGAGGGGGTTCTCCTGTTAGGACACGGAGACCCCCGGGTTTAACGAATTAAGCTAATTCCCCCCAAAGTAAAGGAACAGAGGATATTGGGGTACCAATCCCCCAATAGTCACAAGTGGGAGGGGGTTCTCCTGTTAACAGAGGTTGCAGTACAGACTACGGTTTTGGCAGTGAAAACAGTAAGCCAAGGCAGTCCTACTTGCTGGGGTACATCCCATGCACCCCTTCCAGTCCCTGCTGCCACTGCTGCTGCTCGGCTGGGTGAGCGGCGGCAGAGCAGGTACAGCTCTCACTCCCAGTGAGCTGTTCAGTGTCTTGCAGCAGTGCCAGGCCCAGTCTCCAGTGCTGCTGCAGGTGAGCAGAGAGGATACTAGTTTTGCCCAGCAGCAGCAGAGTCTTTAGCTGATGAACATCTCACCATCAGCAGTGCCAGCCCTGACCCACTCTCTTTCAAACGTAACATGGTCCAGGCAAGGAATGGCAGCTAGAAGTGGGGCTCACAGGCTGGCAGCAGTCCCCTCTGAATACTCTCTGTGTTTCTGAGAGTAGGAACTTTCAGAGTGGACTTGATCTCCAGCACCTCATTTTATTCTTGTGGTGAAGTGGTGTTTTTAGGGGTGTTTCCCAGGGGTGGGAAATGTTAAGATCATGGTTCCAATTTGGCCTATGGCTGTTTTTTTATTTGACCTATGACCTATTTCTGATTCCTGGATCTAACCCATGACCTTGTCTCTTCCCTCAAGTACTGACAGAGGGCGCTTTTAGATGAGCGGGGCATGATCACATGATGTGCTCACATGACTTTTAAAAGTACCGCAGACAGCGAGTAGAGGAGACTTCTTGTGCATTATTGCCACTCGCGCATTCTTTTAATACTGTGGATTAAATACCTTAATAGCAGAGGTATTTAATCCGTGGTATTAAAAGAATGTGTGAGTGGCGATAACGCTCAAGAAGTCTTGGCTAATCACCGCCTACGGTACTTTTAAAAGTGATGTGAGCGCATCATGCGAGCATACCCCGCTCATCTAAAAGCATCCAGAGTGAATTCAGGGGGAGGGAGAAGGATGAGCATATGCACTCAAGTAGAGGGAGTGGATTCATGGCATAGATCCATGATCTGGACCTTCCCCAACCTAACCACAATCTTAAGCACTCTTGCCCCCAACTCCTATCCAGTCACTGAGTATGCACTATGTTCAAAGTGGCCTCCAGGATAGGAGGAAAAGGTTCCCAACCTCTGTTGTAGGCCACAGTCAAGTGTGCTACTTTACGGTGTGACTAAGTCAGATTTCAGTTGTTCTATGGTTGGGCTTCAGCACTCCGGGTGATCAAGGCCTGGATGGTGAAATTAAAAGAAACTGAATGGGTCAGTATTGAAAAGGACATTTTAGAAATCAGGGACTTCAGGGAATTTCTCCTAGGAAAATTAATTTTAAACAGAAAAGAAAAAAATAACCCATTCTCTGATAAACCCTGCTTTAAAGATATGGTCCAGCTGCAGATATAAGTTAGACATCATAGAGGGTAGAACCCCTTAAGGACCGATATTTGGCCAATATTTGAGAACAGAGAGCTATGATAAAAGACTAGCTGACAGGAGGAAGCAAAAAAGGTGTTACAGAGCTGGTCAACTTTTTATTAATGAACATTTTAAATCTAAGGAAGATCTGGAACTAATGTTAAAGGAAAAAGGTGATTTTATGTTATATGGCAGACTGTGCAGTATATATAACATCAAAGATAGGAAATTCTGTGGCAGAAAACCACAAGATCTCAAAGTTATCTTATTTGATAAGGTCCCCAACAAGGCCATAGTCGCTACTCTAGACAAGTCTCTACAAAAGCGTATGAATAAACTGGATTGGCTATAGCTAACTCAATGGAAGAAGGACTTAGAGGTCTCTTTCTCTCAAAAGGAACGCTGCACAGTCTGGTAACACATGCATAAATGTGCACAATCGCTGTTAAAGAACCACAGTTAAAACGAACACTTTCTATCTAACCCTTCAACACTATCTAACACTATCTAACCCTTCAAAAAATCCACAACATCAACAAAAACTACCCTGTAACATGCTGGCAAGAATGTGGACAAACTGGCACATACCTCCACTGTTGGTGGCCGTGTCCCAAGATCCAACCGCTCTGGAATGTGATATGGCCATATCTATCCGAGATCGCAGGCACCGAACTAGACATGACACTGCAAATCACTTTACTGGGACTGTTTCCAGATACCCCCATAATTAAAGAAAGGAAAGAAACATGCCACCAGCTAATTCTTGCAGCTATACACACCATAGCAAGCTTATGGAAGTCTACACAAGAATTTTCAAAAACTAAACTGGATCAGGAGAATTTGGTTCTGCGTTACAATGGAAAGAATAACCGCAGCACTGCAAGATAAACTTGAGAACTTTTATGCCCTTCTGTCCAAGCTCGCCTCATCAACTGTCTCTCTGACNGAAGTTAAGGAACGGTGGATATTGGGGTACCAACCCTCCAATAGTCATGAGTGGGAGGGGGTTCTCCTGTTAAGGAAATGCAGGACCCCCAGGTTTAACAAATTAAGCTAATTCCCCCCAAAGATAAAGAACAGTGGATATTGGAGTACCAACCCCCCAATAGTCATGAGTGGGAGGGCGTTCTCCTGTTTACAGATTGGTGGAGAATGTGGGCAGTCATGTGATAATCCACTCAGGACACGGGTGGAAAGTTCACGGAGGCCTACGTAGCTACAGCCAGCCGAAACCCCCAGAACGCTATCTCTTTCCCATATCTGTGCTCCTTTCTCTCTTCTTTTTTTCCCTCTCTCTCTGGAACTGTGGATTTAAAAAGTTTGGGGAGTGGTTTGTTGGGGTGAAATAGTCTGGGATTATGGAGTTTGGGTTATTGTGGTAACTATTGGGATTAAACTTGCATGTAAAGATGCCAAGCCCAATGGGGCAGGGCACTAGACTGAGGGCTCTAGGAAAGAGCGCCACATCCAACGGGACCTTTCTGGTGACCGAGGGTCTTACTCACGAGTTTAGAGGATTGGATCTTGGGATTGCTAGAGGCAGTCCAGGGATCTGTGTTTGTACCTGTGTTTGTGGTCCTGAACTTGTCATGACAGGTTCGGGGCATTTGAAAATGATGGGAGAATTCTGGTCATGGGGCACGCAGCACCAGTCCTGGGATCTTTGGGGTCTTGAACCCATAGCATCAGGTTTGGGACAGTGGGAGAGCACTGGTCTTGGGGTTGTGTGGGCAGCCCTGGAATTTTTGTGTCTGAGAAACCAAGTGTAGGTCCCATGTCTTGTAAGAAGCTGTTGGCGGGGGACTGCCTCAGCAGCCCGGGGAGTCTACCATTGGAATGCGGAGGTGGTAAAAAGTAACACAGGGAACTATACAAGAATACGTTCTGGAATGACAGTCAGTGCTTGGGAAGTGGAAGGTATGCTCCAAAAGGAGCAGGGAAAGGCAAAACTGGAGAGATGGGCAGCAAAAAAGGGGAGGTGCCCTTGGGAGCTGGGGTGTTTTAAAAGCGAGGACCCAGTGGCCTCAGTAGGGGAGGCATATGCAGACTACTGCCAGAAATTTAAACCTAAGGGGAATAAAAAGGATGCATGTGCAGCTTGGGCACTATGGTATGCATGCTGCGACTTGCAGGAGTTGCTGAGGGAGACTAAACAAAAGTATGAGAAGGAGGGAGAGAGGGTGGAGAGATTGAAAGTAAAGCAAACGGAACTGGAAAGGGATAAGTGTGAGTCTCTGGCAGAAAAATGGAACCTGACATAGTTTCTTAAAAGAGCCCAGGAGGAGAGCAGTGGAGCCTTGGTTAGGACTGAGCAGGATAAAAAGGAACTGGAGGGGTTGAGGGAGCAATTGGGGCAAGCCCAGTCAGCGGCACACTGCTTGGCAGATCAGAACCGGACCACTAAGGTCGCAGCTAGCCATGAAGCCTGAGAGGAAACCATCCAAAAGCTGCAGGGGGAGCTTGACTTGCACAAAGGTTTAGTGGCTGCCAGTGTGAGTCTAGAATCTCTCCGGGGTGGGGCCCAACCCTCTCCCCACTTGTAAAGCCCACCTGCCCATAGATGCCATTCCAGAGTCCCCTTACAACCCCGCATGGCAAGCGCCTGAACCCTTAGCCCCAGTTGTAAGCCGGGATGTTGAGCGTACGGGGGGAAGAGGGGACGCAACCCATGAGGAGGTAAGGGAAATGGTTTGGTGGTCCCCCACTTAGGCAAAAGCAGTTGCCGAGCATTTGGGCCCACTGAACCACGATACAGTGGTTTCCTGGATGGCCAGGGTGTGGCAGATGTATCCCACAGCAGATGGAGTAGATCTGACACAGTTGGCTTGGGTCAGTACATCATCCATGGACGCTCAGGTCCTGGAGGTCGGACTGGGCATGGCTGACCTCCACGGCGCTAATTGTAGCGAGTGGATGAAAGCGGTGCTGCAGGTTATGCTTCCAGGGCAAAGCCCCCACCGGTTGTTCCTTTTGGAGACACAGGCTCCGGGGGAGCAACCTGAGTCCTATGTGGTCAGGAAAAAGCTTTTGGGAGCTCTAGNGCACATTTTAAAAGAGAATTTAGGATGGGCTAATTTAAAGGTTGTAGGTGCTTCTCAGCTATTTCCTCCCTTTCTGGAACATGGGGGACCAAAGGCTGGGGCAGCAATAGGGTAGAAAAGGAGCAGAACCAGGCAGTGCAGTTGCTACCACAGGGTGTTTTTAGACAAGCGCCTCTCCCCACCCATCGTGCATGTTGTAGGGCTGCATAGGGCACCAATATGCATTTGTCTAAAAACACCCACAGGAGCCCGCGACTCCCCTCCATTGCTGATTTCAGTCCCACTTCCTTTCCCGTCCCCTTTCTCACTGCAGCCAAAGCTTAAAATTCCCCTCAGCAGCCAGGTCTGGCTAATTCCACACAGCACTCCCTACTACTTCAGGACATGCAAAACCAGGCAAAATATAAAGTGGCAAACCTTGAGAATTATTGGCTTAATACAGAGCCCAGAAGTGATACTTGAAAACCTTGAGATTCAGTGTCAAGCCCTGAGTAGTGGTAACTCTAGCTGACAAATATTGTCTCATTGCTTCCTTGAATTCATGTGGTATATAATACTGTCTATTTAGATTTTAAGGAGGAGAACTTTCTTTTTGCTATTTGCAATACGTCAATAGGGCCTTGGCCTCCAAGTGCCACCATAATACTGTACAAATAATTAGTAATGAAATAACTGCTGTAACCCTCATCTTCCGTGTTGAAAAAAAATGACATTACATGGGTCTTAGGGTAGATTTCTACCCCAGTCTATGGTAAAACGCATTGGGGTAGATTTCTGCCCCTGGGTGTTTTTGTTCAGAAAACAAAACAAACTGTTAATGGTAACCCACTTCCCTTTGGGGATATTGTGTACCTGTGTGCAAGTGACAATGTCCTAAAAGGGCAAAGTTAGAGAGCCACTAACTTGCAAGTTTTTGCAAGAGGTGTGCACTTGGGGTAAGAAAATACCCCAAGACAGAAGATGAGGCATTGCAGCACATTAACATATTAACATCCCCCATTAGACTGCATCTGTTTATAGTGTATTGGTATTAATGTTGATCGACTTCTGTTATTAATTAAATAAACTTTGTTCATAAAGAACAGATAGGATTTTAAAGCTTGGGAATTATACCTTGCATGCCAGCTGTCACTTTGCCTTGTGCTGGCATTAGTACAAAATATACTAGTGAATGAGGGTTAGCAGTGGAGTTATCTTGGTACCTCATCAGCGACATTACAGGTTTAGTGTAATGCTGTGTGCTTTGCCATAATAACTTAAGATCAGAGTTATTATACTGGCACTCTTATTCTCCTTCAAACTTTTATGTAATCTTGAAGTGTTTTATCAACAGTCGTAAGCCATCCTCTTTGAGCAAATACATTTCTGTCTAGACAGGACTTAATTTGCCCAGGGGCTTGCCAGTAGTACTTAAAGGATAGTGAATTTTGCATACATGGGGTGTTTTCAGACGTGACAGGGCCAATTGGCCCTATCACGAAATCAATGAATTAATTCACACTCTAACAGACATGCTGGGGGATCCCGGCGGGGAATCAGGGAGGGGGCGGGGCCGTG
>QEPC01007394.1:110019-120970 GCA_003113815.1 Sphenodon punctatus | reverse complement strand
GAAAACGAGAGGTACAGCTGAGTATCATCAGCATACTGGTGACACCGCACCCCGAACCCTCTCACGACCTCCCCCAAGGGCTACATATATACATTGAACAACAATGGAGACAGAATGGAACCCTGCGGAATGCTGCAGGATAAAGCGCGGGGGCAAAATGTCTCAGCCCCCAACACCACCCGCTGGCTTCTCCCCAAGAGGAATAAGCGGAACCATTCAAGAACAGTCCCGTCCAGACCCCCAGGTCACGCAGCTGTCTCAACAGCAGCCCATGGTCCACGGTGTCAAAAGCAGCCGAGAGATCTTGCATAATGAGAAATATCGAACATCCTGCATCCATCTCCCAGCGGAGATCGTCAACCAAGGCCACCAACGCCGTCTTGGTGCCATAGCCGGGGCAGAACCCAGATTGAAAAGGGTCCAGGAAACCGATGCCTGGAACCACATCCCTTATCATTCTATTACAATGTAAACTTCTATTCACAAGAATGTTTGACAACTATTATGCTGTGGTATATTAGGCTGTTGGCATCAAAATAATATCTATCTACATAATCTATGGAAATTTGCTCAAGGTGCTCTGATGTAAAAACGTCATGACTAAGAACTATTTCAGGGATATAGCGAGCAAGTTGAGCCCAGGCCCTGGACTCTTGGGGCCTCCTTTGTAAGCAGCCTGGCACATCTGTTTTGATGCTGACAGATGTTAGCCCAGGACCGCCTTGGGTGCCACATGGGGGCAGGACCAGCCAGCCACATGCTTATGTGGCACCCTGCTCACTACCCACGGCCCAAATGAATGAATGTTTGTTCTGCGGCTCAGCCCAATCCCGACCAGCTTGCCAGCAGCTTCCCAGTCTGGAGCAGTTGCAGCAGCAATACTCCATCGTCACTTGTGTTTTCACCCATTGTTATAAAACACACAAACTAATAAAATTGTTCACTGAAAAAACAACTACTTTTTAAGCCTTCTCTTCCCTTGTCACAGTTGTTAAACTTGTACAGACTCCCTTCTCCCCAAAAGTATGTCACATGCTCATGTATCCTCCCCACCCATAAATACACAGTTTTAATACCTATTGAATAGAAGCCTTTTACAAGTAAGGGATAGCTTTCCTTTAAAAAAAAAAAGAAGAAGAAGAAGAGAGAAATATAGAACATCTATTGGAAAACAAGTGACTAGAAACATTTTCTCCCTTTCTCAGTGTAGGTGATCCTGGATGACAGCTGTGGTGGGGGTGGGAGACAGAGAGTATGCAGTACGTAGGTGGAGGTGTCGGGGAGGAAACCTGGGAAATCAAGCAGAGATGTTCGGGGAAATAACTAAAATGTGAGGACCACAGGGATGGAATATGGGGGTGTTGGACAGGCAAAGATGGAAGCAACTGCATGGTAACAGAGAGAGAAAGGAGAGAGGGTGATGCGAAAGAGAGCAAGGAAACATTTCTTAAGCATCAAATAGTCCTGTACTAAGAACAAAACTCACAGCAGGATAGCACACATGGTAGCAGTTAATGAATGTGTGCCTCCCTCTGAAGTGTCTGGGGCTTGCGTCTGTGCTATCTCATTAGAGAATCATGCTGTAAAAGATTCTGCTGGAGAAGCCAACATATGAATGTGACATCCCATACAGCCAGTAATCCTCACTATATTGTCACAACTTTGTTACCCCTTGTGACACATATCATACTTGTTGAGAAGTCCAGTGACAGTCCCAAAATGTGGCGCTGCTGGATGCTCACTACTTTTCAGCAGAGCTGAAATTGACCATGGTTTTTCTATTTGTCATTAATCCAACAGGTCCTGTGCAATTAAGCATGGATAGCAAAAATGGCAAATCGCTCCCTGTCCAGTTACTCATCTGGCAGGTACAGGAAGCATGGTAGTGTTAGGAGAGGTGGCAACCTCTCTGTCTGTTGCATGGCCAGCTGGTAGGCAATCCTTGGGTAGCCTGGGCATGTTAGGCACTTAGACACCCAGAACCAGCTATTGGGACTTTTTCGGGAACCTAGCTTGTATTATTATTATTATTATTAGCATTTGTATAGCGCCAGCTGTGCACCTGGCGCTTTACAGAACAATAAGATAGAAGCGGTCCCTGCCTACGGCTTACAATCTAATAGGCACAGAGGGGGGAGACAAGGAGAGGGGACATAGGGAGAGACAAGGGTATCTCAGAAGATCCCACATATGCCTGGGACATCTTGCCTGTTCCCAGAAGGCCCAGGCCATCCCAGCGTCATCTGCTGTGGCCACTCCAACCCACAGCCCACCACGCTGCCTCAACAACAGGTAGAGGATCCCTACCTGCATCATCCACAGTATGTCCCCCAGAGCTGAAAACAGTTATTTGGGTGATACCATTTGTGGGGACTGCAGGATTTAAACTGCTTCTTCCTTCCAGATGCAGTTATCTACCCAGATAAAACCATTTCAAGCTTTACTTTTGAGATCCAAGATATTGACTGAAGTGCCTCAATATTGACTGATGAAACTAATATCTTGGCTTAAGTGTTTAAAAACGTTGACCTAGTGTATTTTTTTTATGTCCAACTACCTCCACCATCCTGCCTGGAGTGTTCCCAAACCTTGAAGTGGATAACTCTCAATTACCAGAGACTAGAAGTAAAGGCAGAACTTTAAAAAGTTGGGCTGTGTCAGAAAATCCAGATGTTTGCAAGGGAGTGTAGAGGAGAAGCCTTGGGAGGCGGATGTTAATTTAGTATTCAAAAGCATCAGTGAAAAATAGAAGAGACTATGTCTAGTCCAGCTTTGTTCAGGTTGAGAAAAATCTGACCTCCATCTGGAGCACAGGGAGAGGATTACAGCTCTGCAAGTTTACTGACCAGTTTGAATTATCCTGAGGTTTAAATCATGTTTAAAAGCAAACTTGTTAAAAGGCTTTAGCATCAACCTCCAGTGTTCTCTCCATGCTACAGACTCCTGCAGCGCCACCAGAAGATAATACCTAATGCAAATAATCCGCCCCATGGCATGGAGGGCATCAGAGAGATTTAGTTAGTACTGTCAGTGGGGAAAAACCAGAAGTCTGTAGCCAGGAATATCACACAGATGGGTCTGTTTGAAAATCCGCCTCATCCTGGACTTTCAGACCTTGAAAACAGATGAAGTGAATCCACTGTGAGCCCTGCTGTGCTATAATGGATTCTGTCTGTATGTGCAGCACTTCCCATGATTTACCTCCTGCAATTCATAGCTTGGAGAGCAGATGACTGTTCTGGAAATTAATTACTATTGATTATGTATCCTGAGCTATTGAATTCTGGGCAATTTTATTAATTTATTTATCGGAATAAAAGATTTTAATGGCCTCACTAATTTTTAAATGGCTCCAACAAAATGATAACCATTTTTAGTTCAGGAATGGCAGACATGTACTTACAGGGGGCTTAGTTAAGCCAATTAGAACATGTCAGTATATCAAGTGTACACAATTATTATAAAATTTAAAATGAAGTTCAGAAGCAGTAAAAAGGTGAGCAATAGAGGGGAAATGTATGCACCTTTAAATATAGAAGGGAGCTCTTATCACATATTCATATTCTCTAAGGGAGGGACTCTGGGCAAAATTTCAATTTCGGTTACTTTTGGTTTTCATGTATTTCAGTTTTTGTTTAGGTATCGGTTGTATCGGATCGTTTGCATTGATTTTTGTATCGGATTTTTAAGATTGTGGTTTTCCCATTGAAGTCAATGGGGACAAACCGTAATGTTAAAAATCCAATACAAAAATCAATGCAAAAGATTCAATACAACTAATATCGAAAAAGAACCAAAATATCAGATTAATCTGAAATGGCCATTATGAGGTACTTTCAGTTCTTTCTGAAACCGAAAGTCCCATCCCTAATGTTCTTTATTGTAGCAGATATCAGCTCCAGAAAAATAGGTAAGTAATATCGTTCATTCCTTTCCAAAGGTACAAAGTGGTCATCTAAACAGGGCTGGGTTCTTTCTGACTCTCTCACTTGTGTTGATTTGAATGGGACTGGGGACAAAATAAGGTACTACTCACCATGAATAATGCTGCAGTCCTCAAATCACTTATTCCAAGTAGGCCAGCTGCCTTCACTGTTAATGGACTTCAATGGGACTACTTTGGAATATGTGGTTTGAGGATTATTAATTATTATTATTAGGGGTGGGAGACTGGGGAGAATACCGGATACCTGATGTACCGGTATCAGATCTCCCTGGAACTGGATTTACCGGTATCGGCATACCGGATTTTTAACATTGGCTGCGGTACCAGATTTTTTACATTGTGGCTATTGACTTCAATGGCCGCAATGTAAAAAATCTGGTACCGCAGCCAATGTTAAAAATCCGGTATGCCAGTACAGGTAAATATCTGATTTATCGGATTAAGTTAATACACCCAAATACTGGCAACATCGGATCTCAGGAGAAACGGAATTCCCACCCCTAATTATTATTATAAGCATTTGTATAGCGCCAGCTACAAAAAACCCCAAGATAGACACGGTCCCTGCCCGAGAGCTTACAAGGGCAGATATTTCCCTCTCACAGTCTTTAAAGTCATCTCATTATTTAATTATGGGAATATGTCACTAATAAGGGAGGAAATTAGGTTGGGCTTGCTCCACAATTAAACATGACATTTTCTAAAAAATATTTAGGAGGTTAAAGGAAAGGGACGATGAAGATTCATTTTATATTTTCAAACTTACTCTCATTGATAAAATTTACTGTGGGCATATATCAGGGCTGGGGAACCTTTTCCTTCCCAAGGGCCACTTTGAAAATTAGTACAAACTCTGCGGGCGGTGTAGAAGTTGGAGGTGGGAGTGCTTAAGGGGTGTGCTCAGAAAGAGGATGGCCAGATTGTGGGTCTGTGGCATGAATCTGACCCCTAGTATCTGTATGTGCATGCCCTCATCTCTGTTCCTTTACCCTCAGCTCAGTCTTTCGGTGCTGGGGTTAAGAACTGGATCCAGGGGACAGATCTAGTAACAGGAAGGGGTGGGGGGACTTGCCGTGGGCCGTATTTGGTACCTGGGCATGAGGTTCCCTATCCCTGGCACAGATGAACTTGCTTGCAGCATTATGGAGGTGCCTAGTCACACCATAGTTAGAGCTGCATTCTAAAATGTTGACTATGTAGCATAAAATACTGGCCTTCCCAAGTTATTGTTATGATTAATCCCCCGTGATATCCTTCTTGACAAGCTGGTTAAATATGGGTTAGATGATACTACCGTTAGGTGGGTTTACAACTGGTTGAAGAATCATATCCAAAGAGTGCTCATAAATAGCTCCCCATCAATCTGGAGGGAGGTATTGAGTGGGGTACCTTGGGGCTCAGTCCTGGGCCCTGTACTGTTCAACATCTTTATTCATGATTTGGATGAAGCAAGAGGGAATGCTTATTAAATCTGCAGATGACACAAAACTGGGAAGTAGAACAAACACCTTAGATCTTGACAGGATGGAAAGCTAGGCCGAAACTAACAATATGAAATTCAACAGAGATAAATGTAAAGTTCTGCATTTAGGTAAGAAAAATCAAATGCACAAGTACAGGATGGGTGATACCTGGCTTGGCAGCAGTACATGTGAAAAGGATCTTGAGGTTGTAGTTGATAAGTTGAACACCAGTCAGCAGTGTGATGCAGCTGCTAAAAAAGCTAATGCAATTTTGGGATGCATTAATGGAAGCATCGGGTATTTTCAGATGTTACGGGTCTCCCTTTTACCACAGTGAACCACCCGTGGTGGTGGAGATTCCATAATGTCTGAAGGGGGTCACGCCAGATGTTCACCACAGTGAACACCCGGCGGGAATCCCTTGAACCACGGTTCCGGAGGTGAGACCGGCCTCACGTCCGGAACAGTGGTTACTCGGACCACGGCCGGGAATCGGCAGCTGGTAATGTCTGTTACCGCTGCCGCTTCCCAGCCGTGGTCCCGGCCATGGGCCGAGATCGGGTTCAGCAGCCGGATTGGCCGCTGCGCCCGCCCATCTTCGGGAGGGTGGGAAGCAGGGGAAGCATGGGGGGGGCGGGGCCGTGCGGCCGCACATTGCACCGCCCGTCCCCGTCCCCTCCCCGATCCCCACATGGAATCAGGCCGGCATGTCTGTTGACCGGCCGGCCTGATTCCGCTTCGGGGTGTAGACGTGACCACGGGCCATGTCAAAACGGAGACCCGTAACGTCTGAAAATACCCACTGTGTCCAGGGGCATTTTTAGATGATATCGAGATTTTACAAATCCAGTTTTAAAAATAATGCGTGAGCAGCCGGGTTTCCCTGTTTTCAATGGCATCTGGTGACTTCCAGTACATGTAAATGCTCCCCGCACAACTTTTTAAAGAATGGATTTGTCAATCCGCTACATTCTCCCACTCATCTAAAAACACCCCAGGTCATCGGAACTAATAGTTTCACTCTATTCTGCCCTGGCCAGACCTCATCTGGAGTACTATGTCCAGTTCTGGGCACTGCATTTTAAGAAGGATATTGACAAATTGGAATGGGTTCAGAGGAGAGCAGCAAAGAAAGTCAGGGGGTCTGGAAACTAAGTCCTATGAGGAAAGGCTGAAGGGTATGTTTAGTCTGGAGAAGAGAAGGCTAAGGGGAGACATGATAGATATCTTCAAATATTTGAAGGGCTGTCACACAGAAGATGGAGCACACTTGTTCTCTGTTGCTCCTGAGGGCAGGACTAGAACCAATGGGCTCAAATGACAAGAAAGTAGATTTCGGCTAAACATTAGGAAGAACTTCTTAACACTAAGAGCTGTTTGACAGTGGAGCAGAGTACCTAGGGCAGTGATTGGCGCTTCTTCGCTAGAGGTTTTCAAACAGAGGCTGGATGGCCATCTGTTAGGGAAGTTGTAGGTGTGGAGTTCCTACACTGAGCAGGGGGTGGATTAGATGACCTCTGAGGTGCCTTCCAACTCTAAGATTCTGTTATTATAGTTAATAGTTACTGGCCAGCTGTTATGAAATTCAACATGGAGTTAGGTATGCTTTGCTCTTTGAACTTTTTCAGAAGTTTTGATTTAGTATCTATTCATAACATTTTTATATAAACAAAATGCAAATTTGGTTTTTGCTCTTGGGTGGCCTCACTACTCATTCTCCAAAGGATCTCTTAAAGGTCTATTAGATAGTCACACAAAATCTGACTGACAGGTGTATCTTTAGAGTTGGTGCTTGCTTGTAGTTTAATATTTTGGGCAGGCATTTACTGAAGGCAGAAGATCCTACACAGAATGTTATGTGTAGAATCTCAGGTGTATATAGTCCTGGAGCCTTTTAGGAATGTTCACTGAGCAAAGGTAGAAGGTACCAGGAGTCTGAATCTTTTTTTTTATTTTTGTTCATATTCCCATGAGCATCACTACTCTTCAAGACCACAGTGCTGTCTCATTTACAAAGGAGAAACATTGCACAAGGCCAGTGTCATAAATACACTCCAAGGCTGTCCCACTGTAAACACAAGCTTAGCTACCTACCCACCTATGCTGTTACGTATGCTACAGTCTTCCAACAGCAGTGTAACACATTGGGGATGTTTTTCTACTCCCTTTCTAGTAACTGAATTAAAAACAGGTAAACAGTTGTTCCTGTAGCTCCAATAGCAGAGAGTTTTGAGCTAGTAGTCCTAAACTCTAAGCCTGAAGTCTTCCTCATGCAAGGAAAAGGCAGATGCACCTGGTGTGATATTGCAAACTTAACTCTGATAAAAGGAGCAAGTAAGGTTTGTAGCCCTAGAGAGGTAGGGGCAACTATCCCCTTCCTATAATGACACTTCACCTGATTCACTGTCTCCAGCTACTTCTCTTAGGCAATGGAAGTTTGGTAAATATGCCTGTGGAGAAGGGAAAATGGAGGAGGTGGAACTAGGACCATAGGGTATCAACATGCATAATGGGAAACAGCGGATGGATCCATCCTGTGTTTCCAGTTATGTGGTAAGTACTGGTTGTGCCCATGTACCCTGTTGGATAGTCGTGTGCTAGTGGCAGGAAGCAGTGGCAGGTCCCAGAAGCAGAATTGGTGGCAGTGGGTCCCTGAGAGCATCTGTCACTACTTCCACTGGCCCTGGGAACCCACCGCTACTGATGCCGCTGCCTCCACCAGCACTCCCTGGGATCTGCCACAGCAGCTGCCCACTTTTCCTACCACTGTCACTGCTGTTTTCACTGCCTGCCCCCATCTCTGGTGGCCTCACTGGTGCCCTGTCCCTTGTACCAGAGATAACAGTGGCTACATGGAAGCTGGGTCATCCACAGTTTGTGAACCAGGATTCATTCCAGAGACACAAACCATATTAGGCAAGCAACACCAAGTGGGTTTGTGGCAACCAGATGTAACAGATGAATGTGTGTTTTCTGACACAATGACTGGTTCGAGTCACATCTGGTAACCCCCTTTGAGATGCAACATCTGAAAGTTGTGGGAATGTTGATGTGTGTGCTTGTGGGCAAAAGTGAATATACTGACAGAGGAATGAGCTTCTCATTACATAGCTTCTGTGGGCGTGAGTTAGACATGTTTTGTGAGTAGCAGAAGATTTTTGTATAATTCAATGAAGTCAGGGCCGCACCCCAAGTTGGGTCCCATTCACGCTCATGGTGAAGTCAAGGGGAAACCATTCATTTGAATTTGACAGCATGGGGACCTCGCTGTCCATGAGAAAAACAAATCAGAGTTCTGCTGACATCAATCCAATATATGTGTAAAATATCAATTTAATGGTGTTTTCAATGAACACTTTTATTAGAAAGGATAGTTTGCACATGTGGAAATCCAACCCATGAGTGGTGTATTATGCATTGCTTCTATGAACATGACTTTTTGATCCATGCTGGTTTTACTGGTCTGGCATAGAAATAGGTCTAAGAGCAGTAAATGCTTCAAAGACACCGTACAAGGGCTGGGAATAGCTTGCATTTTCCTTTCGTTCAACAAAAAAGAATAAATTGCTTATGCTGCATAAAGGACAGGAGATGGGGTGGGGGGAGAGGGAGGAGTGGTTTCCTGAGATTATTTTAAGCCATAATCAATGCTCTGCTATTGTGGCAAATTATCAGCTTTATAAACAAACTTGAGGCGCCTACCTGTGAACTAAGGTACACAGAGAGGTCAAGTTGGACTCCATTTCAGAGCTCGCTTTTCAACAAGCTCTTCAATGAAGGACATTTTCTACTCTGAAATAAAATGTTCATTAGCAAAAATGGGCAGATTAATGGCAGTAGCAAATTGGGCACAGGCATTTTTTTTTAAAAAAAATTAACTTTGTCAGTCACACATACCTAAGCAGATTGATGCTGTAAGTTTAGGCCATGAATTATCCATAACTTGCTTACTCCAGAGTAGCTCCATTGAAGCCTGCAAAAAACCAACACAAGTTTCAATGGGACTCCTTTGGAGGAAGTGGTTTGTGGATCGTGGCTTTAGTATTTCCTTTATGAAGGAGACCAAGTGGGTTCAGATGAACTCTTTTTATTGGACCAACGTCTGTTGGTGAAAGAGTGTGCAAGCTTTCAGGCCACCCAGACCTCTTCATCAGTCATGTAACAAGTCAGAACTATGGATTAAAGAAATGCAAGACAGGCCTGCTGCTTAATGAAAGCAATCTGATAGGAGGGAACTGTGAAGGACAGAGTGAAACTGATTGGGGTTTCTAATATTCTAAAATGCAACCATTTTCTTTTTCTGTTCTTTTTTTAAATCTACTTATTAGAAAAATATAATTACCTTCCCTAGATACAGATTGTTTCTACAAAGCCAGGGGAGTTTGCAGTTCAGGGAAGGCTTTCAAGGGAGAGTTTTTACAAGGTCTCCCTCAATCCCCGACTGAGCATAAACAAGGCAAGGGAGCAGCCAGCTGCTGTTACAGCATTTTAACAAGCTGGTGTTTTTGCCATAAGAGACGATGTATGCCACTATGGCGAGGGAAGCCAATCCACTGGCTTTCAGACTTTACATTCAAACTGAAGAGAGAGATTCTTAAGTTATAACATCATGTGGAAACCTGATAATGATTTTACCCCAGTACCTCAGTGACGATGAATTGCTGATCATGCAAAAAGAATGACTTCCCACCATTTGCATCCAACCAGCAAAAGTCAAGGTTCCACATTGCAAAATATGTTCAAATTCATCTCTTAGTTGCATGTGCTACAGTAAATCCTATGGAGATAAGGAGCTAAAGCAACCCCAGGGGGCAGCAGCATAAGCTCCAGAGCTAGACACGCAATTTAAGAGGCAACATATTTAACAAAGGCTAAGGGACATTTTATGATGGAATATTCTGAGCATCTAAAAGAGAGGCATGCGACAGAGCAAACTTGCCATTTAATATTAGAGGTATGCTTACTTTACTCCAAAAATGAAAACCTCTAGCTAGCTGAGAACTGATTGATAGAAGAATTAATACTGGAAGCAGCTGACTGTATATCTGGAGTTAGTGGGTGGTGATTTAAATAGAATTCAATAAAGGAATATCAGGCTTGGGGTTTTTTTTAGTAGTAGTACTGAAGGATTAAAATAATCACTGCTCTACTATATGTAAGCAATACCCATGTCATTTTTTTTAGTATGTATTTGAGACAGTATCATTTGTGATGACCTACATTTATAACTAGATGCCCTAACAACAGTAGGTAGAGTGTCTCCTTATTTACAGCTGTGCAAAAACAGGATCAGGCCTATAAAGCAATATGGTTCCTAAAGTCTCCCTCTCTCTGCCCCTGCTTTCTCTTATTAAACAATTATCAATCTTTATTAAAATCACAGTTCCAGTGTAGAGCTGGTTTTCTTCTGCTCCTAATGATGAAAAGATTGTAAGGTATCAGGTTTTTCAAGTGCTTATAGCAACTGATCACCTGTTTTCCAACTACCCAGACCTTGAACTAGTCATATTACTAAGCAGCAACTGAAGCTGGCCTTTTCCCT
>QEPC01007394.1:94014-104521 GCA_003113815.1 Sphenodon punctatus | reverse complement strand
GGAATCCACTGTGGTGAACTGGCCGCCTGTAACATCTGAAAACACCCTTGGTTATTTATCTATTCAGTATTTTGGTTATTCAAAGTACTGCTGCTAAAGTGAACAAATTACTGAAGAAACAAAACAGCAAACTTTGCAACACGGATGAAAATGGATTGGGAAGGATGTTCATTCATGGGAACAATGTGTGAAATATTTCTGTGAATATGAAAAGTGATATTGGTTTTAGTCCTAGTGGCAGGAGGGTTTGAGTTGGTGTGGCATGTCAATAGGACAGGCAGACAACATTCTAGCGACATGGGTAACAGTAGCAATCAAATGCTAACAGATGTAAAACAAGAATATAGCCCCAGCTCCTACAATCATGTGTTTCTAGGGTGGGTGAAAAGATGGAGAAACCCAAACTTACCTTCCGAGTGTCACTGACTTGTACCAAAGCAATGTTAATTAGATTGTTGGCTATATAACCCCGGACTGCTACCTTCTATGAATTTCCTGCTGAGCCAATATTTACTTATTCCTATCCCATGCAATCTGCAGACACTTAAATTGCCAGCAAAGTAAATACAGTATCACGAAGAGTTAGCAAAAGTCAAAAGGAGAGAAGGGAGAAATAAAACTTGGATGGAACTGAGCCTGGGACCTATTTTTCACTGCCTCTCAGTAACCTAGGAGTCTGTGAGGGATGGGGGAAGGGGAGACAAGGAGAAACAAGTCTGGAGGAAAGGAGTCGGCTCTGAAAGCAAAGCCAAATGAAGCTCATAAACAAACATCTGCTTTGTAGAGTGTAATCAGAGCAAGGCTTTGTATTCTTTCAAAAGCAGGCCATCTGACTTTTCTTTAAAATAAAATAAATAATAATAATAATTAATAAATAAATAAAAATCCATGTTTAGGATAAGCCAGGTCTGAGGAGAATTATTGAATGTTTAAAGTTTTATGGAGACTTAAAGCTGAAGCAAGTATTTTTAGTAGCTGAAGTTTCCCATTAATTCCAGAACTTGGTAAAGAGGCCTCTGTTGCCCTTTAAACTAATGTTTCTCAATATAATAGGACGTGTTGTGCATTAATTATTAGTTTAGATTGGGTAAGTGATTCCAGTGAGGAGTAATAGTTCTAAGACTGCATTGAGCCACAGTTGTCAGGCCATTTACTTCAGAGTAATTCTGCTGACTCCAGTGAAAGGTTTGCAGACTAACTTTTGTGAGGTATAATGATAAAATAGATTTCCTGGAGAGTTCCCCTATAGCAGAGAATAGGGAGAGCCACGTTATTGCTATGGTGAAATCATTCTGTTGTCATCGTTTTGTGACTGTTTAGAGCAGAAACGAATATCTGCAGCAAATGTCATATCCAATTTTGCCCACTTTGAATCAGGTCTGACAGAATGGATACTAATAGCTCTTCGGTTCCCACTTTATTTCTCTGAAACAAAGGGTGATTTCAGAAGTGACGTGGTGAATGTCCACCACAGTCAACCTCAGTCAAACGCCGGGGAGTGGTGAAAGCGCCGTGCATGTCTGTTTGCTCGCATCCAGATGTTCCCCACAGTCAAACGCGGCCCGGGGTGAAGCTAACTGTGCTTCGTGAGGTCGGGGAGGGAGGAGGTCCAGAAGTGTGGTGAATGGTCACCACGGCAGGGGTGAATGAAAAGTAACTTCTGAATGGAAACCCGCAGCCGCGGTGGAAGGAATTGACCCCAGCCACGGTGCATTCTGGGGCTCGAACCACAGTCCACATCACCACTGCATGTGTGTTGTGTTCCCCCGGCCCATGTTCTCTCTGATTGCCCCTGTGCGGTGGTCACGATCCTGTCACTTCTGTTGGGGCCGCAAGTGTCACCACAGCCCGCAGTTAATCTGTTCACACCGGGGTGGGATTCACTGTGGTGAATTGGAATGCGTCACTTCTGAAATCACCCAAATATCCATTTCAGTAATTTCATCAGTTTGGTAATCTGGTTATTTCATAGTAATAACTAAGGGATACAAAATAGTGCTGAAATGCAAGAACTGAATTAACAAAGTAAACAAAACAACAAAAATAACTAAAACAAAATATTTTAAAAAAACCAGAATCTATAGGAATATTATTTTTGTGAAAAATAATGATTCAGATATTCAGTGCAGTAACCAATAATGCAAATAATAAATGTAAAAACAGAAATGCTTATTCATTTCATCCCTAAATTACTCGTGCCAGGAGCATAAACAGCTATTACTGTGTTACATAAGATTATATATTATGTAATATATGATTATAAAAAACATTGTGTAGTGTAAGATTGTAAATAAATGTCCCTCATACATCAAATACTACAGTCATGAAATAAAATGAAATGAGCTATTAAAGGTGTGGACCCAAACTACTACTACATACTATGGCTTCACTAAAACCATGGTGTTATGTACTTGGAATGGTGAGCTCTGGTGCTCAGTTATCCGTTGGAATGTAACCCCCAATTACAGATTGGGTGGGGTCAGGCATGACCCATCTAACCCTTTGTTAGGCAAATGTATGGACAAAGGGTATTTTCAAATGTGATGCTACCACGGGTGGCCACACTTTACCATGGCATGACCACCCATGGCGGTGTCACGTTTGTTCCCACCCACCAGATATTTACCGCAGGCGGGAACAAATAGGTCCTGGACTGTGGCAGGATTAACTCAGCATTTTGCACTGGGCTCCCTGCCAATGCACAGAGCAGAGTTAGCCCTGCCATGGTCTGGAAAACCATACCCAGACCAGGATAGAGTGGACCATCACATATGATGGCCTGCTCTACTTAACATAACTCCAGCTGGTGGCTAGAGCTTTTCTGGGTGTGTGCAGTGGCCTCATAGGCCAGGATCAAAACATGGCAGTGCTCAGCACCATCATGTCTGAAAATACCCAAAGGAGAGATGAGGCTGAAGCAGAATAACCAGTTTGGGGGCAATTTGGGCAGACGTGATTTTGGGAAGCAAGAGAAGCTGTAAGATGAGAAGTCTTGGTTGAAAGACTGCAGAGAGTCTAATGGGGAACCCATGGGATGCTGGACTTTGGGGTCTAGTGGTCTCTGCTGAAAGGAAAAGATGCAGGAGCTGGTGGCTGCCTTCCTTCCACTCCTCCTCAGCTTGTATATCTGTAAAACAACTGATTTCTGTACACACTGCAAGACTCCAGTCTCTCTCCTCCAAAGGAAAACAACCAAATAAAGTGCTACTCTGGAGAATTTACACTGCTCAGGGAAGACGAGCACATTACCCACAGGTGAATCATTGGTTGCTGTGGGTAACCAGTGAATAACGGGTGGGGAGGCACTTGTTTGAAAACACCCAATATCATGATGTGCTGGCTGATGTCCATTACTGGTTGTAACAGGCTCATTCCAACTCATTCCCTGCATGGGGGTCTGTGCCTCAGTTTACCCAAATTCCCAATGCAGCACCAACACACAAGCTGTGCTCCTCAAAACGGCTTTAATTCTACAGTCCCTTTTGCACCCTTTGGTCATTGCAGGGCTCCATTAGGGCTTCTCCCTGGCCATGAACTATACCACATACCTTCACTAGCCAACACAAACCCAGCCTCATACTTAGTACGTGTCCTGTCTTCTAGAGATTACCGCCCAGGCATCTTACCCTATGCAGAGGCAGTTCATTCTTACAATGAGCTGGGCCCGCCCCCAGTGGTCAGCTGACTTCCCCAAGCACAGCTGACCATCATCATCCACCTCTATTCACTACAGCTGTGGAGGTTTAGCTGGCCAGGAGAAGAGGAGCCAAGCCCATTAATACTTGCAGGGCCAGCAGCTCACTCTGCTACAAAGGTCTTGGAAGGATTAAACCCTGGCATTGAGGAGGCTAGCTGCTTGAGCCCACAGTAGGGTGGCCATACCTCCCCTTTAAAAGAGGATGCTTATGAAAAATACATGGTGCAGGGCTGCATTGGTTGCAGTGTAGCCCTGCACCATGTATTTTTCATAAGCATCCTCTTTTAAAGGGGAGGTATGGCCACCCTAGCCCACAGTCTGTCTGGAAATCACTGCTATCGTCATTAAATAGCTTTTCTTTTTGAGATGGCACAGCGCCGCCATAGATAAAACAGGAAAGTTTTCTTTTACTGCATTCCCCCTGAGGACATTAGCTACAGTGCTACCGCAATGAGGATCAGACATTTGAATTACTGACGTTTTCAGAGAAGATCAAAATGTTTAAAACCCAGAAAGAACCCCTGCACAGCTCTTTCCACTCCATTCAAACAAACATGGGTCTGTGCATTTTACTAGTATAACACTGATATCAGCAAAAACACATTAGAGCTTGTCTTGTTGCCAAGGAGTTCATCTGACCCAGCAAACCCTGAGCTGGTAGCATTAACATTGTTATGTCAGACAGAAAAAGAACTAGTATGTAAATTCCACTGGTGCATGATAGTTTATCTGGGACGTCTGGACGCTGCTAACTCATTATTTCTGCTGCCCACACTGTGCCATCGGGATAACCTATTGGGAAATTAATCTGCAATTTTGCATGAGTACAAAGAATAAATAGTTCTCCGATCATTATATTGTATGCCACCCTGATCTGCCTTTGACAGGAGGGGGTGGGATAAGAAATTTTTATAATAATAGTAATATTTAACAATTCTGCAGCATTAAATAAGAGATCCTTACATAGCTCTGTTAGATTTTTTACCTACCATTGGCAAATTGAAAGTTTTGGGTTTTCTCTTCTAAACTCGCCTTTTGTGGTGCAGCTTTCCACTTTTTAAGGAAAGGCAAGTAAAACAGCAAGCAAGGAGTATGTTCCTATTACTTAGAAACAGGCATAGAATGTTACAGCTTCTGTAGTTGGCTAGATCTAATTACAATCTTTGTATCAAAATATCTTGCAAAACTCACACTTCCTTTGCAGAATGGACATTTTATTTCCCCCAATAGGCACTTAGATATCCAGATTTGGAAATGTTGTTGTTCCATAGCACATCTATAGAGCAGATTATATTCTATCTGTTCTATAGATTAAAATGTAGGGAAGACAGTGACACACATTCAATCAATATGTGAGGTGCTCATATTAAAAGCATGCAGGACACTGATCAAACCAAGCAAAGTTACATCAAGACTAAGTTGGGTCTTGGTTCTTGGCTCTGGTGACCTTCACTGAAAAATGCAGAAAAGGGATGCTGATTTTAGAAAGCTGGCTTTTGTCCACCTGTAATTTTAATCTTAAACAGTTAGACCTAAGCCAGTGCACCAAGAGACCCACCAATACTCAATAAATAATACAATGATAGTTTTGAAGTCTCAGAATCTTGGCTATTCAGAGAGTGTGTGTGGTTGCCATGCTGGTCCCAAGTGACAGAGAGGGAGAGAAAGTGTTGGTACAATAAAAGATATCCTTCAAACCACTTTATCTCCCATTCTTGGCTAGTATAAACTGGAATGCCTCCACTGACATATCAGCACTGTAATCAATTGAAACCAACTAAAGATCTGATTAAGTCATCTTGGAGCTTTCTAGGGATGGGCGAACGTGGTTTGGAAGTTCGGAATTTGGACCGGACACAACCAGTTTGGTTGACCAAACTGAACTTCCGAACCGAACTTGATTTTCAAACCGAACCAAATTTCTGAACTCGGCTCTGTTCACCCATCCCTAAAAGATAATATTCCATTTAGTTCAATGGGGTTTGAATTTCCGAACTTTGTTCAGAAGTTTGGAGTTCGAACCGAACTCAAATAGTTCGGTCGACCGAACCAAATTTCCGAACCGAACCGAATTTCCAAACTCAGTTCTGTTTGCCCATCCCTAGAGCTTTCACTACCACACCATTACATATGAGAAAGAATAAAGTCATGCTGTATCTTGTTTAACATATTTCACTACACCAACAGCCTATCCCAGAGCAAGTGGCTTGAAGATTATAGCCTGTTAGTTTCAATGTATTGTGTTTCGTCTCGCATTTGATTGCATCTCCATCATAGCTATTCAAGAACAAGAGATGTTCCATTGTGTGTCCATTGAACATCTTCTGTCTCTAAGACAGAAAGAAATGGGAAATGAAACTCCTTCTGCAATGCCAACTCAAGTAGGCTGCTTTCTTATCCACTGCCAAGAAAAGCCAAGAGTTCAGGGACTCTGAGGCAAGGAACATTTTTGGCAGAAAGTGTGTGCCTTCCCTCTTATGAGTCGCTGGAGTGACTTGAGAAAGAGAAAAGCAGATTCATTTCTCAAAGAAGGCTCCTGTTCCTGACCTCTGATATAGAATGCTTATTGCTTAAAGTCTGGCAAGAACATCAGCCTGTTAGAGCTCAAGGACTGGAGGGTTTCTGCAGGGAATGGAGCACAGAGGTTTTCTTTCTTTAACTGACTCTCAGAAGTTTGTTCATGTCACTGCCTCAGCCACAAGGCAGACACAACAGCAGTCACAATTTGACTTGGTGGGTGCATTCGAAGTTTACTGCCACGATATACACAGCTCAGCATTCAAGTAGGTTCTTTTGGATTCATTGTGTGTGTTGGAAGTAGGCATGAGTCTTGAAAGACTTTTTCTTTTTAATTAATTTAAACAAAAAAAAAAAAACCAACCTACTCCAAAACCCAAGTAGGTATGAAAAAAAAATCCAGTGGCTCTTTGTAAAGAACAAAATCCTGCAATAATTTTGGCTGAGCTGTTGGAAAAAAACAAAAAAACAAAAGGCAAACAGAATGTCTCGGTGGCAAAGTGCCAGATCAAGTCGAAAGGAAAGTTGCTAATTTTGGACTTGCTGCCTCTTGCTGATGCTGTGCAAAAAATTATTCACACAGCTCTGAGGTTTGTCTTCACTTAGGATACATCTGTGTTCAATTAGAGCTAAGTCTGAGAGCTGGGCTAATTCTGCAGAGCCAAACAATGTCATTTTTGTTTAAACTGTTCAGTCCGATGAGGACATGCCATGTAAAGCTATGAGGAATGAAAACTAGTATGTGTACATGGAAGAAGTGATAGTGAATGCACACAATTTCTGTTTGAAAATGTGACTCTGGAAAGTGAAACTGTTCTCCAAGATTTCTTTCTGCAATCAATATATGCAACAAGGGGTGCAGTCACATGAGACTTTAACATGGTTTGGGAAGCCTTACCCCACATCAGGCAGCTTTACTGCATGACAGCCGCCAGATGTTCACCCCACAGTATGGTGGGGAGGGCAGCTGACTGCTACACCCTACACCCTCAGGAAAAGGCTGGGGATTCACTACATAGCAGCCTTACGCAAAGTGGGGTAAGGCTGCCCAACGCATGGGGGCATGCTGCCGCTCATGTGCTCGGTCCCCATCTGCCTCGCCATGCAGCAAGGCCCACCATGGGGATTTGAGTGTNGGCGGGGGGGGGGGGATAGTGGGTGCACCAGGTGAGGGTTGGTGGGGCGGGGCTGGGTGGCTGCCAATGTGGCTGGCACCTCGACCTATCCCAGGGCATGGTGGAACCCCTGAGAGCGGCCTGCCCTCCCAGCTTCACTGCAAGGCATGGACCTTCTGCCCTGCTCTCCACACTGGCCCCAAAGTGTGGTGGGAGTGATTGCCCACCATGGACCACACAAAGATCGGGCCCACCCCAGCTTGTGTGGCTGCACCCACGCAGTGCAGCCTCTCGAGATGACTATCAGTGCATTCATTTCTATAATGCACACCAAAGATAAATGGAAGGTGCTACATGTGCACAAAGTGCTGTTGTGCCTCATCAAACATCTGTATTTGCTCTGGCAAAACAGGAAAGAAGTTCCCTCTTCAAAAGTTTGCTCCCTCAGAAATCATGAATAGGCCACTTAACTGACCCTTTGTTAAAGTTGTAGAATGGTGTAATATACAGGAACTGAGCAGTGTCTCTTTAAGGGCGTGTTCAGAAAGCATGTCGCCTCCAGTCAGAAGAATTCCACTGAAGTAACTACCTCCATCTGCGTCTGTTTCCCATGAGCACTGAAAAGTATGGATTAAAAAAATGTCTCACCCCGGCATTCATTTTTGAGTTGACTCTTGCTCTGAACCTGAAAGTAGGGCTGAAACTCGATCTCAGTATTTTCTCAATTCTCACTGAGAATCAGGCTTCTTGAAGAGAATCAAAATGAGAATTGAGAAAATAAAAAATCTTGACATCTCCTCGAGATTTTTTTTCTCAATACATTTTTAAAAAAATGACTGTTGATGCGCAAAATGGCCATCTGGATGTTCTTCGCATGCGCAGCCTTTTTCCAAAATGGTGCTGGCAGTGTCAGTGACATTTTGGAAAAGGGACAACCAAACACCTTCCTTTTTCCAAAATAACATCAGTCCGATGGGCATTTTGCTCATGCACAGTGAATTTTTTTTAAGCGAGATTCTCATGAGATTCTCGAAGCCCTTAGCAAGATTTTCATGAGATCAGAGTTTCTTGATTCTCATTTCAGTCCTATCTAAAAGTGCTATAGCAAGAGCTGCAGCCAGTTACCTGGCAAGTTGGGCACCCCATTGTCGGATCTTGGGTGCCTGACTTGCCACGGTTGTGTTTGGTAGGCGTGTGCAATTTGTTTTTGTTTTTATGAAAATGAAAATATCATTTTTGTTTTCATGAAAATGAAAAAAACCGAAACCAATATCATGAAAAAGATATTTTTGTTTTCATAAAAACAAAAATAATAAATAACAGAATAACATTATTTTTTTTAAAAAAATTGTTTTTACTTTCCTTATTACCAGACCCCACTTTGGAGAAGAAAACCTGATAAACAACTTCTGGGAGGGGAGGAGGGAGCAGACACCATGGAGCCAGGAGACATGATTGTCATCTCCGCTGGCAAATGGGCATTACAAGCACACCCCAGACAGTGGCATGGCACTCTGATTGCTCAATGCTTCCAACCTCCTAGAACCTATCACGGGGGCTCTGGGAGGGCACTGGGAAAGCTTTATATTACTACAGCCAGCCTGTTTGCACTTGTTCTGGGTTAGGCACTTTCTCATCAAATGGCGTCTGCATGCAGAACATTGCTGCTTTCTAGCCAAAATCTTCCCCAGCCCTCACGTATCCTCTTCCCTTCCTCAAACCAATCACTCCAAAACACCCATCTTCATCCTATATATAATCCTATAATACTAAATCATATATATATGAGATTTTTGCTAGAAAGCAAATATATATAGAAAGCATATATATAAAATGTGTGTGTGTATGAAATCTTAGTGTATAGGATTATAGGCTATATTAGTATCTTTATCCTATAATCCTATATATAATCCTATATAATCCTATATATACACTCCATTATAAAGCCTGTGTGTTTGTGTGTCCCCCTGTCTGTGTGTCCCCCGTGTGCGTATGTTTGTGTGTGTCCCTGTTTGTGTCCCTGTGTGTGTGTCCCCATGTCCCAGTGTGCATCCCTCAGTGTGTGTATGTCCCCTGTATTTGTGTCTCCCATGTGTGTTTTTTGTGTCTCCACATGTGTGTCCATCCCCCTCTGTGTGGGTTCATGATTGTGTCCCCCTGTGTTGTCCACCCCCTATATATATATATATATCAGCTCCTGAGATCTTGGCGCTGTGTGTCCCATGTGTGTCCCCCTCTGTGTTTGTGTTCCCCGTGTGTATATGTCCTCCCTCTGTGTGTGTGTGTGTGTGCATCCATCCCCCTCTGTGTGTCAGTGTGTATGTCCCCCTGTGTTGTCCACCCCCCTATATATAATCCCATATGTATATTCAAGCTCCTGAGATCTAACTAGTTAGGCACTGCCCTGCTCAACTATGTTGGTTGCCAACAGCAGGAAAACTGCACTTCACCCTCCAAATTTGAAGTGCTGCAACTCAGCCATTTCACAACTAATTTTGCTGACAATTGGAGGGCTTCAACCTCTCACTGAAGTGAGCCACCACAACAAATTTCAGGATGATAACAACTCATTGCTATTTTAGAAGGGACAGAATGGTCATGCTATATAATGGACACTGTGCTGCACCTTAATATACAGGCACATGCATGCCTGTATAATTACAGAGGGTGATTTCAGACTTTACGGGCGGGTGGTTCACCACAGTGAACCCCCGGGGGGGTGAACAGCACAACCACGCCCCGGGGTGGAAAAACGACCCAAACAGACGTGACGGGACCTGGACCACGGCCGGGAACCAGGCCGAACCATCACGGACCGGGGCAGCACAACAGACGTGCAGCCGAACCCCCGCCGTGGTCAAAACTCCCAGAAGGCACCGGGCAGGGGCGGGACACAGACATGGCCGCCTGAGGGCAAACGAAGCCAAAAGGCACACAAGGGAATGCCCACACAAGGGAAACAGGAAGGGAGGGGGGAAGAGGGAGAACAGGCTGATAGGCGCCACACACAGCACACGCACGCACACACACACACACAGCGAACTCGCAGTGGGACACAGTGCACAACCACACGCCCGGGCACACCCACACACCCACACCCACACCCCACACACAAGGGAAAGGTTGGGAAGGGGGGGCAGGGGCGCCCGGAACACAGCACGAGGAACAACGGGAGGGA
>QEPC01007394.1:39320-88144 GCA_003113815.1 Sphenodon punctatus | reverse complement strand
GCTGCGTGCCTTGTCCCCAGCTGGGGCTCATTTCGTTTGGTTCCGCCCGGGGATTGGCGTCCAGACGTTACTTTTGCTTGGTTCCAGGTGGGGGTTCATTTGACCACGCTTCCCAGGATATTCCCCCGGCTAGCCCGGGAAGCGTGGTTGAAATTGACCCCATGTGGGTATTGAGTGTGATGAACATCTGGCGTGTGCCGAACAGACGTTCAGTGCCCTTTGGCCCCGCCGTGGGGTTGAGCGTGGTTCACTGTGGTTGAGCGTGATCTCGTAACGTCTGAAAATACCCAGAGTGACAAGGATTACAAAGAAAATGAACAGTGGGAATAACGGGAAGGAAGGGATGAGGCACAGAGAGACAGACAAATAAATCTGTTTTTATAATTGTCAATTTGTCTAAGGCCATTTTTACACGGACACCCCCTCCCCTCCACTGGGTGTACAGACAGGTGTGCAGTGTGGGGAGGACATCCATGTAAATGCTGCATAAATGGGTGCTGGGATGGGTGTTGACCCATGGGAACACCACAGGTGGTGTATGTGTGCGTGCACGCTCCCACGCAACACTCATCGCCACCCATGGAGCCATCTGGCAAACCAGAGGAGGGTCTGTGGATGGATATGGGTGGAGGTGGGTGTGCACCTATGGGAAAGGCTGCACACCCACCTCCACCCACCACCCGTGCACACCCATCCCCTTCACCCATGCGGTTCATTTAAAAAGGGCCAAAGTGAGGTTGAGTTAGAGCAACCACACAGAGACTGAGAGAAAAAACAGTCTGAGACTGAACTAACACTGGCAAAGTTCCTCAGCTTGGCAGAAGGTTAAGAAGAACACTTACTATGCCCTGCGCCTAAAGCCATCCGGAGTCCCTGATTGATAAAGAAAGCTTCACTCATGATTCCGTCTCCCTTCTGAACTATCGTTTACAGCAAGACAGAGACAGGCTGCACCCATAGCATGTGTTCTAGCCTGCATTCAGGAGTCAGAGCAGAGCTAATAACTAATACTAAAATGTATTCATGTTTAGTTATTAACCCATTTGCTTTAGTTATTGTAATAACTAAAACTAAAATAACTTTTTTTGTTTTATTTATTAATAATAACTAAAATGAATGCACATTCCCTATTAGGATAAAAGATATACTTCACATAGAATAAACATATACATATAGATATAATATACACCATGAGGAAGGAAAGAAGAGTGAGCTCTGGCTGTTGGACAGCCAAAGTTGGGGCAGGTGGCCCCTCAGGCACTGGGAGAGGGCATGGACATGGAGGAGTTGGCACCCCTGCCACTGCCAGTCCACACCCCCCCCAAGATTAAATTCCCAGTCTTTCTCTCCCTGCAGTAGCAGCAGCAGCAGCAGTGTTTCTAAGGGGAAGAAGTGGCTGAGATGTTGGGGTTGATGGGAGGTGGTGATGGAAAAGGCAGTGACCCCCAGCCTTCCACCAGCAGTGGCATTAGGTGGGGGACAAACAGAGGGTGCAACGCACCCTTCTAAAAGCACTCACAGGCACTGGTAGCACTGGTGTTGGGGTAGATCTGGGCAGCAGTGATGTTGTGGGTGCTGCTGTGGGTGATGCTGGATCACCCACCTATCCTGTTGGGAAGGCTTCTCCCCCATCCCCCAAACCACCCTCCAGGGGGCCAAGTTGGACAGGATTTGAGGGAGGATTTGTTTGGGCTCATTCCCACCCCCCACCCCCATTAGCAGCAGCACCCCAAGCAGCCCATTATTTACCCCCTCTTCTGATCATAGCAGCAGGGCATCATTTCCTATTCCCTAGAACCCCTAGTCTGACAGCAGCAGCTGCAGGGGGTCATGCTTCTGTTATAATCCTTTGGTGGAGAATCAGGTGAGTGAGAGGGAAAAGGAAGACACCCCTGCTGTTCCTGCTGAGGCCCCTACATATCCTCCTCCTTTTTGGAAAAAGGCAGCAGTCCCCAGCAGCGGCAGGAAGGTGGGAGTGCCCCTCAGGTCAACTATGTGGGCTCACTTTAAGCAGATGATGGGTCATGCAGGAGAGGTGGAGTGCAAGAATTCTGGGAAGTGCATCACTGTGGCAAGCAAAAGGGGCACTTCAACAATGGGATGAACTCACGCATGAAAACCCTGCTGCAGTAGTAGGAAGGCACAGCGGGCAGTAGTGGGGTCCCTGCTCTAATGGGCACCTTCCTCCTCTGCTCAGGACAAGGGAAAGGATCAGGTCCAGGCAAAGCAGGCCCCATCTCACCACCACCACCTCATGTGCAGCAGCAGCAGACCACCATGGAGGAGCTGGGGTGGGGGCAGATACCAGTGCACCAGGGAGGGTGTCATCCAGCAGCAATGCAGGTCACCAGGTGGGTGGGTGAGTGAGATTATTGTGCTGGATGACCAGCCCTTCACCATTATGGAGAATATGGCACTGCTGGCACCCCACTACCTAGCAGATGCCTTCATGCACCACCTTCAACAGGCAGGTGGTGCCCTCCCTGTACCAGGCAACCAGGGAGGAGGTGAGGATGCAGCTGGTCAGGTCAGGTGGGCCTGTTGTGCATTTTAAAACCAACATCTGGAGTAGCAGACATGCACAGTATGCCTACCTGGCCCTAACCGCACACTTGTGGCAGGAGTAGAAGCAGTAGGTGGCAGTGGTGAGGGAACAAGGTACCCTACTTCACACCCAGGTAATGGACCAGAGCCACACAGCTGTGAACATTCTGGAAGCCTTGAACACCATGGTGGAGAGGTGTCTAACGACAGGAGCACCATTCACCAGGAGGTTCATGATGGCAGACAAGGGGCAAATATGCGGAAGGCAGTGCAGGAAGGTAGGTTTATGAGCATCCCCTGTGCTGCCCACATGCTTCACGGGGTGGTGAGGGATGCCCTGGGCCTGGAGAAGAAGGGACCTGGAAGACTCCTCCCCTTACTGATTGAAAAGGGTAGGAAGATTATGTGCCACCTCAACAAGAGCGTGAACTGGGGCAATCACCTCTTGAGGGAGAAGCAGGTGGAGCTATTTGATGCAGGATGTGAGCACAAGGTGGAATTCCATCTACCTCATGCTGGAGTGTCTGGTGGAGCAGTAGCACATCCTGCATGAGGTAGCCCGTGTTGACAAGATTAGGGTGGCATCACCACTAGGGCAGGAAGAATGGGTCATAATGGCCCAGGTCATGCACATCCTTAAGTCCTTTATGGACGTGACAGAGACTCTGAATGTGTTGACAGCCACTCTGAGCAAGGTCATTCCCCATGTCCAGATTCTTGGCAGGAAATTGGCAGGCTTCCATGAGAGACCAGGACCAGGGGCTAGAGGACCAGTGGACAGCCAAAGCAGAGGCTCACCAGAGGTGGTGGCCCTGGTACAAAGGTTGCAGGAGGGGCTGAGGAAGCACTTCAACCCACTGGTTGGGAAGGAGGACTACAATCTTGCCACCATGTTGGATCCCTGGGTCAAGAGGAATGTGGCAGCTCACTCTGCGGACTTCACCCTGAGGAAACATGCAATGGTGGAGAAAGTACAGAGGGCAGAGAGGGTCATACAGCAGGGGCAGGATCCTGAGAAGGAGGGACGCATCATGGGGAATGAGCTACAAAGCAGAAAGTACCCCCAGCAGAAGTGCTAGCAGCAGGGCCAGCAGAAGCTCCTTGGTCACCACCCATTGGAGCACACTAGGGCAGGCACTATGGGTATGGGCAGTTGGGGAGTAGGGGTGTGCATGTTGTTTTTGTTATATCAATAACGAAAACTAAATTTTCATTTTTGTTATTGTTATTGCAATAATGAAAATGACATGAAATAATAACAAAATCAATAATAATAACAAAATTTGTTGTTGATTTCGTTATTGCCTAGCAGCTTGGCAAGTGTTCTCCTCCCTTGCTCTTTCGCCCTCCGCTCACCTCTCCCTTCCACCTCACTCCATCCCGCCCCGTCCCTCTGCTGCTGTGTGCCCTTTAAATCTCCCTCCGCTGCCTGTGTTGATTTTGACCCCATGTGGGTATTGACTGTGGTGAACATCTGGCGGCCACTGAACAGATGTTCAGGGCATCTTGGCCCCGCTGCGGGATTGACCGTGGTTCACTGTGGTTGAGCGTGCTCTCGTAACCTCTGAAAATACCCACAGACCACGAAAATTGAGGTCCTGCCCGGACCATCTCCGTTTGCGTTTTCAATGTGATCCCCCCCATCCCATGATCAGGGGGATTGTCTCGTCTGTCCCCCTATCACGGCCTGGAATCAGCAGCGGGATTCCAGGCCATGGTTAATGCGGGCGGGCGCTGCGGATGCATTGGCCACGGCACCCGCCCGTCTCCCGAGAGGGTGGGCAGCCTAGGGGGGGCGGGGCTGTGAGGCTGCACATTGAGCTGTGCGGCCCCACCCCCTCCCCGATTCCCCACTGGGATCAGCCGGCACGTCTGTTGGATGTGCTGGTTTGATCCAGGCGGGGGATCAATGGGTGTTTCCATGCCAGGGCCAATACAGGCCCTGTCACATCTGAAAATACCCATATATATAGAGAGAGATATAGGTAGTATAGTTTAGATACATATATATTAGATGATAGATATAGAATAGAGATAGATTAGAGATAGTGGATATACCTCTGAGTTTTCCTTTCCCCTTCCTCTGTCTATATATTATATAAATATTAGCTGTATATATATAGATTAGATATTTAGATACCAGGCTGTTTTATTATATATATTAGGATTATAAGATAGGAATATTTTGTATTATACATAGGTTAGGTTTAGTTTAGATTCTGTATGTGTATAAAGAATCTAAACTAATCCCAACTGTGCCTGTGTGGTTTCCACACTTTTTCCTTGTTGTGCAAGGGGCAAATATTGCAATAAAGGTTCCTACAGAATAATGCCTCAGTAAGATGGCCATGGTGAACATAATTTTGTGCATGGTTTTGATCTGCTAGTGGCCTTTTACACTGACAAAATCCATGCTGATGATTTGTCTTCTAGGTGGAGTGGAATGTGCTTGGGGAAACCATTCAGCCAGCCAGAACACAGACAGGTGTGCATTTACACAGTTTGCAGCATATACATGTGTGTGTGCATGTGCAATTAGCCAGAATGTGGCCCTCAACCTGGGAATCATGGTCCACTTAGTAAGTTGGATGATTTTTCATATGTCATTCTCCTGAATGGTCTTCGGTTTATTTGGAAGATGCATTTTGGTTCGAAATCTGAGAATAAACCAGAATTTCTGCTGTGCTTATTTGGCCTGTGTGAACACACAGTGAGCTTTCATCTGTTTTGCAGCCATAACTGCCTTGTATGACCGCTTTGAAAGAGTTTTTTTTTTTTTTATAATGCTATTTTGAAATTCACGTCTGTCATTTGTTCCTGAACCCATCAGTGGGTTTATGTGTATTTAACCAAAAGGAAGAAAAACCAAACCCTTGGGGGGGATGGGGGTGGAAATGCTGCTTACACAAAATAGATTTTATAAGAAGCTGCCTAACTGAGTCTGACCAATGGCCCATCTTAGCCCAGTATTGTCACAACCTGACATGGCAGCAGGGTTTCAAATCCAGCTCTTCCAGGGTCTCTGGTAGAGGCCCCACCCAGGTGTGCTACCTGAGACCCTCCAAGATCCCCAGCAGGGACCTCACCCAGGCATGCTACTGGAGATCCTGAATCGGAGATGCCAGGGAATGAACTTGGGACCTTGTACATGCAAAGCATGTACTCTAACACCTGAGCCTTGGCCCCACCCCATATCATTTCCCCCGTATCTAGCAGAGAAAGTGATCTCACCCCTCTCCTTGCCTGCATTCCACAGCAATTCTCTGACAGTGCTAACTAGCTGCATGCGCAGGACCACACGTCCACAGCAGTTTTTTCACACAATATTCTTTTATCAATGGAAAATTGTGCATCCTCAAATTCCTACACACCTCTACATCAGGCTGACAGTCCTACACAAAAACAGGCTTTCAGTCAAGCTTCTGGCCTGGACCCACTGACCAACCACCTCTGGAGGGAGCCCCTGCAAGGCAAGGACTTTGGACAACTCCCCCTCCTGCCTGGGGAAGCTCTGTGATGTGTTGGAGGCCTCTGAAGTAGCTCTAAATGGTGCCTCTCTCTGCTGGTCCTCCCTACCTTGGTACTCCTGTTCTTTTATACTCACTGTTTGGTCACCTGACCCTCAGTTGTCAACACCTGGGCTTATTACCCCTTACTAGGCCTCAGGTGACCAGTGACTGAATGCTGGTTAATTGAGGGCCTGATGCCTGCAAGGAGTTACCACACCACCCTGCCACAAAGACATTAGCATGGACAGTGACTGTGCCAGTGCAACACAGGGAGTCCTTCACCTTTCATGATTGTGCACTTGCTTTGGTGTATCTGCTCACTGCACTTTAAGCTTGCCCTGGAATCTGGAACTACATGGCAGGGAAAGGGGTAAGTCCACACCCTGCTAGGACCTGTCCCTAGTGTGAACATAATCCAAGATGCTATCAACAAGGCAACAAAGAAAAGAGAGTACTTTCCCCACACAATGTACCATTTTACCTGTGAAACTCTCTGCTAGGGGATGTTGGTGAAGGTCAATAGCATAAGAAGGTCCCCAAAAGATAGGACAAGTTCTTAGAGGATAGGTTCATAAATGGCTATTAGTCAAATTGGCAAAGGGATGAAACCTCTGACCTTTGGGGTCTGGGAGTGAATAGCAGGGCATGAATCACTCCATTATGACCTTTTGTGCACTTCTTTAAAGCAATTTAAGCAGTAGCCACCATTGGGGACAGGATGCTGGGCTAGATGGATTATTGGTCTGACTTAGTCCCCACCCCGAGCTGAACGCTGGCAAGCAGCCTAACATGAGTTTAACTTATGTTAGTCCAGTCACGTGAAACCTTCAACCATGATGGCATGGTGGTTTTCATGTTATTTTCCCCTTCCCCCTTCCCCTGTTAATTAAATAACGTGAGACAGGGCTAAAAAATCCAGCCCTTTCTCACATTATTGAATTAAGAAAAAATAACGTGAAACTCCCTTGCCCATGATTGGGGGTTTTACATGACAGACTAACATGAGTTAAACTCACCTTAGTCCCTGCCCCAAGTTGAATGTTGGGAAGCAACCCAAGTAAAGCAGTTCTTTTTTATGTTGGGAAGTGAGCTGTTTCTTATTGTAGAGACTCAAGTGTAAGAGAGAGAAATGCCAGTCTTTAAAGAACTTTAAACAGTGGCCCAAATTCTGCTTCGCGCCCCCCGCACTCCCATGAAACCCCACAGATAACCATGGAAGCTGTCTCCCTGTCATTGGGAACAGCACCTCTACCTCTAAGAGCTGGCACACAAGCATGCAACGTTTACCTTTCTAAAAGCACTCTCCCAGTTTCTGGGTGCTCAGTTAAAGGCAATTTAAGCTCCTTCAATCCACCTGTAAAGCTATTTGAATTCCTGTCTTTACATCCTCTCTATTCCATGAGGAAGTAGACTTCCACAGAAGCAGAGAAAGGAAGTGACTACAAAAGTTTGCTGTAGCAGGAAAACGAAAGGGTGCTGTAAATGGCTTCTTCCTTTGCTTCCCCCAACCTCAGCCCCACCCCCACCCCCCGGTTATTTCCCTGGAGATGGTGTGTTTGATCAGTAGGAAAAAAAGACACCAGGAGCATTTCATTCAGATATTTTCTTACCGCAGTTATGATAACGTTGAAACAGGATAATGGGAAATGCTGACCTTTGACCCTGAGCAGGATTGTCATAAAGAGGATGAAAAACATTATTTGGATGACATATCGTCTCAGCTTTTCAGTCTGGAGACAGGTTTCCCCCTGCCCCTCCCCTCAGCCCTCTCTATTCCAAAGCCTTTTTCCCACAGCATCAAATATTACATGAAAGGCAGTAATGACACCTATACCCCAGAGGAAAGAAGTCAAGGTTGACATGGGCCATAATGAAGCACTTTGTGTAACATCATTCTCTGCCTAGCTTGGGGTGACTAGGACTGCTAGCTTTTCCCAAGTAACCAAGGCTAATTATTTTTGCCATGCTTGCAAAAGAGAAGTGGCTTTTTTCCCTTTACTTCTCATCATTTGTTTCATTATGAGACCTCTCCCTTAACAATCCTAATGCATGTTCTCCTCTATGTTGTAGACACATTTTACCAAAAGAAGTAGTTTTCCATCTTGCAGACAGTGAGAGGTTGGGAGAAGGAAAGGACATAACATCTTTCATGTTCTTCCCGTGTAGATTTTTTTTTCATGGGTTGCACTAAATTTGTCATTATTTCCCACATGAGTAATACCTAGATAAGTTATAGCTTATGAAGGCTCTGTACATGAAATGAAAAGCAGATTGCTTTGCAGGTTTGAATTATCCTCCAATATTTTGTGATATATGTTCCATCTTGATGGGCTACTATTGTTATATATTTCATAGTTATGATTTCCAAGTTATCAAACTACTCATTATCTTCCAGTGCAATCCAGCTATAAATGACAAAACACTCCAGCAGCCAGTGTGCACTTTTATAAACGTATAGCCCTGTGTTCTGTGTATGCTTAGCATTTTATGAGAGTGAATAATATAGAAAGGCTATAATGCTCTATCAAAAACCATAGCTAAGCTATTGACAGAGCATGTTTCATTCAATTCCTTGATTCAACAGCTATTCCTAGATATTTCCTGGGCAAAAGCAATAAACACCACATGCTTAAACTGAATATTTAAAAAAATCAATCAGGCTTGAAATTTAATTTTATCTAATTGGCTTCCTACATTTACACAAAATTGAAAGACATTAAAGAAAAAAATTCTAACCAGTCTATATAATTTCATATGTTCTCCAATTATAAAAATGGATTTTTGTTCTTTTAACTTCCTTCCATATCACTTTTAATATAGTAAGTTAATTTGCGCATCTTCCTTTAGACTGGTTTAAGGAAGTGTACTGAATTCAAACTACGATACAAATTTATATAATGTATACATTTCATCTATCCTTTCATAGCTACGTCTCCTCATCAGACCTTTCTTTATTTTGAATATGCTGTAAGTCCCTTTCATATCTGGATACCTCTCTAATCTGGAAAAAAAAATAATGAATTGGTGATTCTGATATTACAATAAATAGTAGTATATTTTTATTTCCTCCCTAAGCTGTATTCCTGAAGGGAAATCATCTGCTTTTTTATAGACTACATTTGTGCTTCATTCTTTCTGTGCCAAGATTTCGTATTGCCAATACGGCAGTGGATGATGGGCATGATTCCATTGTTGCTTCTGACATATCCATAATATTAATCTTGCATGTTGATTCAAGACCAGCTAAAAAGAGTTCCTCTTGTATGATCTCCATATGTATCATTGATACCAATGGAAAAAAAAGAACTATGCTCTCATTGGAACAGGTTTTTTGGCAGTTGGTTAATAAGTGTAGAATGGTATCAGAGCCGGAAAACTAGAGGCATGGAGACAGCATCTAAGAACTGCTATAAAAGACAAAGAGTGGGATTTTCAAAAGCACCTAAGTAACATAGGAGCACAGCTTTGGCTGAAAGTCAAGTTGCTGGGACTTGTGGCACGGTCCTCCAACTATTTAGCAGCAGTGCTATTATTTACCCTTGGCATGAGTCCCAGTGAAGTGAATGGGATTTGCATGAGCCCTAAAGGCTAGTGATAAACAGTCAGAGAACGATGTCTTCATTCTTCTGTGTTACTTGGGCAGGTTTGAAAATCCCTGCAAACTCTTGGCAGTTAACAGTAACTCATTCTGGTAAGATCAGAGTGCCTACCTGGGCCAAAAGTTTGGACCTGAGCTAGGTCGAAACCTGACTGCATTGGACCCAATCTGTGTGGCCTTCTCCTCCACTCCCACCCCAATGCTTATGGAGCACCAAGATGTTAAGGTGCTTTATAAGAGGAAGGGCTATGTCAGAAAAGGATTCAGGCACCCCTGATTCGGGGGGGCGGGGGGCAGCAAACCTTCAGGTGCTCAGCTGCAGCTCTAGTTGGGACACAGCAGCTGTATCCAATGTCCATCAGTACAGAGCTAGTTATGCTTTCCATTTTATTCAGTAGGTTTGGATCTAAGCCTAGGATCTAACATTTCTCCTGCCTTTCAGTCTGATATGCACCCAGCACTTTGTTGTGGGAACATTTTTTTGCCCCAGTTATTGAAGGTCATTTTAAGAAGAAAAAGCTCATTAGTTTCTCACAAAGAACACTGCAATCCATATTGACATTACATGTGTCCCATTATGTCACTTTATTTCCATGCAGAATGCTTCCTCAAGCTATTAATCATTTTTTTTCACCACACCCCAGTGGAAAGTTGGGGAAGCAGCAGCCTGGAACCATACAAGAAGATGTTTGGTCGCTACTCATTATTATTTTTTACCCATATCTGCTCCAAAATAGAGACAAATCTTTGCTGGAAACATAACTGGCTTTTGAAAAAAAATAAATCACTGAGCACAAATAGAGAATATTTATTTATTTACTTATTATGCAGTCTCAGGTGCTGATAACTTATTCACACTCGAGCATGGCAGGGGATGTGCTTTCAGCTCCCTGGATGCCAAGATGAAAATACAACCCATCATTTCTGAAAGCTGCATAATGGGTTGCCAATTTGTCTGGTAATAAGAAGATGGATGGTACCAATTTCTTTAGAAAGGAGCTTATGAGTAGCAGAGTGATTGTGTAAGATATGGACAGCACTCCCTTGTTAGAGAGTCTCTAGAACTACAGTACCTCTGTAAAAGATCTACAGTGCAAACACTCAGACCTTCCAAAAAGGCATTTAAAAATCTGGTCCTGTCATTAAAATTTACCTCCACAGCAGCAAGCAGCATATCTGATCAGGGTTTAAAGTGAGCTAAAATCATTCCAAAACTATTTCAAACAGCATTTCTTACAGATCCACAACAGTTCTGCAAAATGTATGCCTTTGTTTTTCAAAACTTCAGATTTTTCACTTTACTTTTATGATGATATAACTGCATCTGCAACCTAGGCGAGTTCATGTTACAAAACTGGCACACAAATATATATAATAATAATAATATAATAAATAAATAGCCTGAAGCAATCTCTCTTGGGGAAGAGCAAAAGACCTTTTTTTAAAAAAGCTCAGAGGGGTATTTCTTCTGAAGTGCAATGATGACAATCACTGTTGTTAACCACTCCAGAGTGTAGAAACATTCACCCAGCATCTGTACGTATCATAAAAATTAGAACTGGTGAATACCTGTTAGGTCATTAAACTCCATTTTCAGAGGGGTCATTTTAGAACAACTTTCTCCATTACATTTGCTGGTACTTTGTCCAGTCCAATTTTTCATAACACAAACAATTAGGCTGCAGATAAATATCTGAATAAATAGAGGCCCTTGTGATTATTCAACATCCTAAAAATCTGATCATCATAGTAACATGTCAGATTAAATGGTCCTTTCCTTGATTTTCTCCCATAGCCTCGAACTAGAGTATAGTTGACAGGTGCTGTCAGGTGATGGAGCTCCACTGGCACCCACACTTCCTGGTGGAGCTGGAAGGGAGGGGTGAGGGGACCCCATTCTATCATATGCACCAGGACACATTCCAACCTGACTCTACAGCTGGAAAGAAAGAAAGAAAGAAAGAAAGAAAGAAAGAATCCTGGCAGTAGCCTAGGAGATGGGGAAAGGAAGAAGAAACTGCAGCTATTGGCCAGAATGAGGAAAAAAGTAGAGCAACAGCCACTAGGAATAGGAGCAAGAGAGAGAAAAGAGGAGAGAACAACTTGCTGGGGAAACATGCACACGTGCTCCAGTCATCCAAACAGGGGTGTTGTTAATCACTGAAGAGATTCTGGGCTTGATCCTATGAGATAAATACTCAAAACAAGTAAAGCCAAGTTACGATGTGCTCTGCATCTTGGTTAGCATGAGATGAAGTGTAAATCTGTGACTCTCATTTCTTTGACTATCAGTAAGACAAGTCGATATGAAATTTAGAACTTGATCTTCAAAAGGAATATGCTGGCTCACATATAGAAAAGTAATTGGTTTGTGAACTGTATCCACTTTAGAGCTGAAAGAAATGCCTTAATGTGTAACCCAGGGTAATAATCAATATTGAAGATAGTCAAACAGTTAACAGATCAGTAAAGATTTAACCAGCTTTAAATGAGTTAAATCTTTAACCAAAATGTAACAGTCATAGGCTGCCAAATAATGGCTGTCTGTTGGGGGGGGGGGGGTGGATACTCCACATAGCATGGGGGCGGGGACATGCGGACACACGTCCATGTCTCCCCCCACCCCCAACCACTGTAACATTTGCTCAGCAGCCTGGTTGAGTCCTGGGCAGAGTGACGGTTCCTGCGTCGCAACCGCCCAGAGCAGTCCATGGTGGCAGAGGGAGCTGGCATGTCAGAAAGCACGCGTTGCTTTCTAGCACAGGAGAGGAGAGCTGATTAATCTTAGGCAGCTTTGGCTGCCTACTTTAACTCACTGAAATATACATGTAAGGTGTATGGCCTCCTGGGGCAGAACATAGCAATGCCCCTCCATCAGAGATTACACAGATCTCAGTATTCATTTTTAGAAAATATTCTTTCAGCATATTAAAATAAAGCTTGAATTTGTGACCTAGGCATAGCCAATGCTGCAATGTCTGCCTGAGTCTGTAGATAGAGCATGAGATGAGAATGGAACCATTCATCTGAATGCTTTGTTAACTATGAGGCTGCCTCTCCCACAAGTTAGAGTTTCTATCTCCCCCCAGGCTTTGATCCAGAGGGAGTGGGCCACTGGAATGCTCACATGCCTTTCGGACATGCCCCGCCCCCTCAGAACATAATGACATCATGACACTCCACATACAGAGGGAGTGGGGCAATGTCAGTAAGGAGAGGCTCTTTGCCCACCCCATTGTGACATGGCCACATCACTAAGACTGGGATGAGAGCAAGTAAGCTCTCAGGCAGGGACCGTGTCTATGTTGTTTTTTGTAAAGTGCCAGGTACATCGTTTGCGCTATATAAATGCTTATAATAATAATAATAATAATAATAATTAATAATAAATAAGTATTCCTCTTCTGAAGGGAAATACCAACCTGTCGGAAGTGCTTGCAAGTGTCCATTGGTCCTTTGTCAAGTTTCCAGTGATTCCGCGCTTCCACCATTTTATATATATATTTGTAATTTTTGTTACTTTCCAGAACTTTTCATCACTTTCCAGGACTTTTTGTCACTGTCTGGATATTTTACAACAGTTTTATGACAGTTTTACAGCACTTTTATGGCAATTCTCAAAACTTCCCCCTGCTTAGTTTTCATCTCCACAGTCCTGGGTGTGTGTGTGAGGCACACATGGAACCATCCCATAGCAGCTTCGTTCATCTTGCAAAAAATAATGGGAAATGGTAAAAACAGCAGGAAAGCTGGTAAATGTCTATGTCGCATGAATCTCAGCAAAAGCCCTGCTTGCAATGGAAGCAGCACACACTGAAATTTCTCGTTTCAGGCTTACACATCACCCACCCACCCCTCAATAACTTGGAGCCTGAAATGCTAGGTTAAATCCTAGAGTCTTCAGATCAAAACCAGAGAAGTAAGCCTGCTCAACCCTGCCCATATCAGCACGTGAGAGAACCAATGCATCTTCTTGGCTGTGCTAGAGTCCTCTGCACAGATGGCTAGGCGCTGGGTATTGTGCTATAGAATAGTCCTCCAGAGTGTAAAGAGGGCACACCTACACTTCCTGAAGGCCAGAGTGGAACTGGAATCTAGGCTAGCAGATCATGGAGCAAGGCACAGGAACGGGGTGTAACAGCACAGCCCCTCATCACAGCCAGAATCAGTAAGCAGTTATATTTTTTTTTTCCTTTTACTATTGGCTCAAAATAAAGGGTTCCTTGTGGGGTATGTTCCCTCTACACTCTATAGCACAGGTACCTTCTCATCTGGAATAGACCCTCCACCTACATTAGGAGAAGAAATAGAGGTCTGCAAAGTGAGAAGCAGCTGTCCCCCCAAAATGATGATGGTCTCTCTTGTGTGTGGGGCCTCTTGCATGGGTAACCCACCCCCACCCCCCATAGTTTCATTGGGACATGCACAGAGCCCACCTTGTTTAAATATAGCCCAGTCTGTTGGCAGATGACTGTAACACATTGCCAGTCTAGGTGCAACAGCATTTGATCTGCTTTGAAATAGAGTCCAGAGTCAATCTCTCAGAAACTTGATATGCTTTTAAACTTCTCGGGTCTCCAGTTAGCAAACTCAAGAGATTTAAGTAATGACTTTTCAGAATCAATTAGCTCCTTTTGGAGAATGTTCAGATGTACACCTGCATCCTGAGCAGAACCAACATTCTCCACATCCTGAGGCTTGTTTAAATCTGACTTTTAATTGTTTTAAAATGTTTGTGATGTCTTCATCTGTCATATCCTGTGGGCAAAATAGTTTTCTTGATGCAACATCTGTCTTGTATCACACTTGCATGTCTGTCTAATAAACGTGGTAAAGAAAGCCTTGATTTGGATTCTGAGTAATACATGATTCCTAGTGTGAATTTATTGAGGCCCTTTGTGCTTGAACATACAAAGGTAGAGAGGGCAGAATATGCCTTTTGCTATCTGCAGGCACTTCCTCCTATTCCCTAATGATCTTTTACTGACATAGGCCGCTTTCTAACATTACCTGGGGAGTGGGGAGAGGAGACTTCTGTGAAGACAATCATGGCTCTATTCTCATAGGAATTAGTGCACATAGGAATGTGCTATTCTGATGTTCTCCTGTGAGAATACTTGTGCATGACCTGAGCCCCCTGATGTAACTCTTTACAGTCATTGGTGTTCTCACAGGAGAAAAGCAAAATAGTGCATACCTACATGCACTAATTCTCGTGAGAATACAGCCACAATTGCCCTCACAGATGTCCCCCACCCCCGGCTAACATGGGAAAACAGCCTTTTTAATTCACACCACAGAGGTTCAACGTCTCAATCTGTGTGTGGGAATACCAGGTGGGATTGCATCGTCCATGGTTGCGGTCAGACTTTGCATATCTTTGTTTCTATTTGGGGGGAGGGGTCACACAAGGGGAAAAAGGCTTTGGGTACTGCTGTCCTAAAACAAGACAAGTTTTGAGGTTAAGCTATGTAGCTTTTAGGCGTGGAGGCCACAATCCACAAACCACTTACTATGCAGTAGCTCCTGTGTGCTTCAGTGGGGCTACTCTGGATGGAGTAAATGGTTTGTGGATCATGGCTAGAGACTTTTCTTAGAGCCCCAATTCTGTATTTTGGTGCTAAGAAGAGCAAAATAGGTTGTGACCGTCCAGTGATGTAGCAAGGCTATGGCAACCCCAGGCTCATGTCCCAATCATGCCCTTCTCCCCACAAGGATCTCCAGGATGGGTGGGCAAAGAGTGGGGTGTCCAGGGTGGGGACAGGGCTTACCCATGGAGGCACCAGCATCCCAGCAGTCCCTCCCCGGAGAAGCAGCAAGTAGGCCCCTGTTATAGCCTGAGCCCACCACTCATGTGGCTGATGGGATACTCTCAGCAAGCCTTAAAAACCTAGTCCTTCAAACTGCTTTAGGTTGCTTCTTCTTTAAATACATTATTGAAAATTGGTTAGATTCCATTAGTTTCTACATGGAAACAGATTACAAGCAAGAGCTGGTCAGGCTGAAACAAGCAGCCAGTGACTTACTTGTGAGTAATTTCACCATCTTGGGAAACAGGATTGATTTCCCGACCATTTCCTGATACCAGTGTGATTTCTCGAGTCTCACAATACCATAAGGTACCATTCTGATTTACTGGCTTTCCGATTACTGCAACTGTTCATTTACCACTTACTGCATTGCTGAGGGTACCATTTTACTTCTGGAATTCTTGTTCTAAATTGTTTTGCTTGGGTGTTAACAAACGAGACATTAGTCCACGTTGCCCCATCCAAGGTGCATCTTCACTTGTCTGTTTATTAAGTGTTCACCCCCACCAGACACAGGATCACCACCCACTGGACCTGCAGCCCCCACTTGCAGCATGGTCTTGGAGAACGTAGAGCCCAGCATGCAGCTGAATGCTGGTTAATGCGGACTAACATGTACCCACGTGACCATGTCCTATTAATTAGGTTGTGCGCAGTGCACAGGTCCGCCAGCACCACAAAGTCGCGGGCAGAAATCCTAGAACATCAGAGGAACAACCTCTTTCCGCTCTTGTTCTCACTTGGGATGCCAGTGGGGGTTGCCCGCAAGCACATGAAATACACACTGGGAGCTACCTGTTTATTAGGCTGGATGCTCTAAACATTTGAGTGGGGCTGCATGAACCAAGCATGGGCTCTAGTGTGCTAATGTCTCATTTGATTTCACCCTTTGCTTTGACCAATCTGCAACTGGATTGCAGATTTGTAAAGGAATCTGTGTACCATCCAATGAGTGACAAGGAAGTAGAAGGGAAAATGGAGTGCAGAGAAGATAGAAGAAATGTGGTACTGCATCAGTATTACCTCTCAGAATTTGAAATGAATGGCAAAGTGGGAAATGGCATCTCGTTAAGCAAATTATCAGTAAATCAGGAAATGATATGTCTATTGAGACATTTCCAACTACCAAAAGATTCTTGATTTGGCTGAGATGGTATCAGGAACTGGGATTTCGATGGGAAATCCTGTTTTCGTAAAATTTTGTTTTAGTCCTCCTCAGAAAACACTCTAATGAAAGGTCCTCTTGAGGAAAAAGAAGGTTTTCATGAAAATAGTTTCAATGAAATATTTTGTAAAAAAATAGAAAAGCTGGTCAATGACAACAACCCTGATTTTGTTTGCTGTTAACACAGAATAATAGCATCTATTTTGCACTGGGCATGCAGGGGCAGTGCACTGCAACCCAACCCAGAGCACGTCAGAACAAAACAATTACAGAAGTTCCACATGAGACACATAGGAAGATGTAAGTTTGAGGATCCACGCACAAAATATGCATGGAAAATATAACATGGAACTGAAAACATTTTTTTTAAAATGACCTTACCAATCCTACTGAAAACAAAGGTCACTTGGGATTCCGGACTGTGATTGGGTTCCATATGATGTAATATGCTTCAGGTCAATTTATTTGTAAAAATTCTTCCTCCTGGCATGAGTGGGAGACCTCTTTTTCAATATCACCAAAGCCCCATGGGATTTTAAAAAACCACATTAAGCAAAGGGGCAATCAAAAAGTCTGTTGGGACTGAAGCAGTCTGGGGGTGGTTTTGGATCCGGGCCTCCATCTGGATCGGCAGGTGGAGGCAGTGGCTAAAGCCGCCTTTCGCCAACTGTATCTAGTACGGAGGCTGCGCCCATACATTTCCGGGACCGACCTGGCCACTCTTATTCACGGCTTCATCACCTCAAGGCTAGACTACTGCAATGCGCTCTACGTGGGGCTTCCCTTGGTTCTGGTTCAGAGGCTGCAGCTGGTGCAGAATGCAGCAGCCCGTCTCCTTACATGGACGAGGCAGCGGGAGCATATAACACCTGTGCTCCGCATTCTGCACTGGCTGCCTATAGCGTACCGAGCCAGATTCAAGGTGCTGATGTTGATCTATAAAGCCCTATATGGTCTGGGCCCCTCATACCTTGGGGACTGCATCACCTTCTGCACCTCAGGGAAATCTCTGCGGTCTGCCGGCGGTGCCTTCTTGAAGGTCCCCCGTGTTAAACGGTGGGGCCACAATGGAGAGGATGTTCTTGGTGGCTGGGCTGCAACTTTGGAACTCCCTCCCAGAGGAAGCTTGCCTGGCTCCAGGTCTGATGGCTTTTCGTCGAGCCTGTAAGACCTGGCTGTTCGCCCAGGCCTTTGGAGGGTAGGGTGGTGGGGGGGGAGGTTGAGGTGTGTATAGTAAATGTTGGGGGGACTACTTTTTAATTACTCTTATTTGATGATGTTTTTATGAGTTTTTATTATTGTTTTACTTGCTGTGAGCTGCCCCAGGATGCTGTAGGCATGAGGGGGCGGCCAATAAATATAAATAAATAAATAAATAAATAAAAAGTTAAGAAACAACAACAACAAAAATAGGTTAAAGAGAAAAAACTTGAGAACTGCTAATATACATTTCTAATAGTTTCATTCTTACATTGCTGTTTCTGTCCTCAAGCAATTATTAAACAAACAAACAAAATTCCAAAATTCCAAAATTTGAACACAGGGGAAGAAAAAGAAAATGGGTCATGAAAAGGAAAGGACAAGCAACCAGAGAAGAAGACCAGAGACACAGAAGGAAGACATCAGATTGTCAGATAAGTTTCAAATAAGCATCCCAGTATTGGGGCTTTATTGGAGCCGAAGTACCTGTTTGTCCAGGGAAGAGTTCATGAAGTTAAAATAAATTTGGTGGCTTTATCCTAGGTTCTGTTGTTACCTTTGCCACCACCCTGCTCCCCCGCATTATGCTTTTCTGCAGGGCCAGCCCCAGGCATGTGCCACATGTGCGGCTGCACATGGCTCCACGACCAGCTGGGGCCCTGCGCTTGCCTGGCTGGGAGGCAGGCTGCAGTCTCCCCCAATAAGTTCTTCTGCCTCCCCTCCCTGGCTCTGGTTCCCATCCCTCACCTGCCTCTGCCTGCTAGTAGCGCTGCAGCAGCAGCAGCAGGACACAGCAGCAGCTGGACGCAGGGACACCGATCGGACTGGGAGATAAAATTGTTTGTTTACAAACAACTCCCCTCGTCAGTGATCAGAAGGTTATTACCTTGTAAAAAAGGTTCTTTGAGATAGCTCCCAACATTCTCACAACTGAGTTGTGTACGCTCACCCTATTCAAATAATAGACCACGTGATGGTCTTGAGCTCCTCTAGTATAAAAAGCACTCTCCCTCCTCAGAATGACAGTTCCTTCCAACCTTCCTGGAAGGGTGGGTGTTGTGAGAATGTTTAGAGCTATCTCAAAGAACTTTGTTTACAATGTAGCAACCTACTGTTCTTTGAGTGGCTTCTCACAGGCCATTTTTACATGACTTCACTGGGTGGGGGGTCCGTGGGCACGCTGGTGTGTGGGCAGGGTATGCACACGGCCTCACACACATCCCCACTCATCCGCACCCACGGGAGTAACAGCCGTTTCCCCCGGTTGCTCCGTGCATGGGGACGAGTGGGGGGTGAGTGGGTATGCGTGTGAGGCAGGTGCGCACGCACGCACCCCCACTCACCATGGGCGTGTGCACCACTTTGTTCACACGGGGCTCCCCCACCCATGAACACACAGAAATCTGCATATTCATGGGTGGGAGAGGCCCGTGTAAAAAGGACCACGTTCTCACAACTGTCTTACTTATATTACCTTCGGTAGGAATTTAGGATGTAAAGCAATATCTATTCTGTCTTGGAAAATCTGCAAATATGGTTCTGAGATTATTATGGCTGCTATTTCACTAACTGTTCTTAATGAAGTTATTGCAAACAGGAATACTGTCTTTAAATCCACACCCCATAACCAATTCATTTGCGTCCCCCATATAATCAATTCACGCTGCCCCGGGGGCACAAATTAAATGGTTATGGGTAGGGGACAGCGTGAATTGATTATATGGGGGCGGGGCACAAATGAACTGGTTATGGGATGGGAGCAGCATGAACTGATCATGGGGGCACAACTGAACTGGTTATATATATAATGCACTTAATAAGCTAGCTGCATTTTGGGTGTCTTGTGTGTTTGATAGCAGCAGCTCTGGACCAGTCACACCATGTGCATGCACAAGGCACAGGCAGCACCGGCAGCAAGAAGCAACAGGCCCTGGAGGCGAGGCTGGCTAAACTTACCCCTTCCCCCAGTAAGGCAGTGGATGCAGTCAGTCTCTCTGTGCCTGCCTCACTGCCTGCCTGGCTGACCCTGCAGTGGAACCACGCCTCGGGAGTGCTGGTAGATGCTCAGCTGGGGCGGTGGTCCCCTGGGAAGCATTGGGAGGCCATGCTTGTCTATGGCCGCTCAGAGGCGTGGAGAACGGGAATCCTTCCTGTCCAGAGGGAGTAAATTTTATGTAAATGTACACATTTGCATAATTAGGTGGGGCCTAATTATGCAAATTAGACCCCCCACGCCAACACTTCACACATGGTCTCACAAACCCTGGGGCCAGCCCTGCTTTTCTGTAACTAGATCAGAAGCTATTTGAGGAAGAGACTAGCTTTTTTGTAAACATTACTGCAATGACTAGCACAAGAGGGAATCTGGTTAGGGATCTTTGATGTAAATAAATAAATAAATAATAATAATAATAATAATAATAATAATTTCTAAAAGCCCCTCTTTGTGCATATTTTAAACCCACTGAGTTAGGCACACACAGCATAAGTAAGAGTCATTTCTCAGGGCTGTCCTAGGTCTGGAAGACAAGGAGTCTGTCACAGATTAGACTGGATATTTATAAATAGTGAAGCTGTGTAACTTGCCAGTCTGTCATCTGTGTTGTGTCTGGAACATGGAGCTTTCTTTAGTCCTTCTCTTTCATGATCACTGAATTCACAGATTTGTCCCAGCTTTCTGAAGGGTGGCTTGTGTAGAATTGGGATGTAGGATGACGTGCAATTGTGTGCTTACCGAGGCAGAGATGCATGACAAATACAACATTCTTATGGGAAACTAGCCTTACTGAGAAAAAAGGTCACTTTGGAGTCCAGAATGCTATTGGGTTCCATATGATGGGATATACTGCAGGTCAATTCATTTGCCAAAATGCTTTCCCCTTGCATGAGTGGGGGACAGTCACATTAGTCCTTCACGTGTATGATGATCACTGAATTCACAAACATTTAAAAAATAAAACCAAAGAGAGAAGGAAATATTTCAAGAATCAGCTCCGTTAAAAAGCATCATCTGTGCAGTTGACATTATACATTCAGCAGAAGGTCTCTGCTGCCTATTTTTTTTTTCTATCCGTGATCATCTGGAGTCATTCTTATGTAGGACAGAGGCCTCTATGTTTGATAGGCATTTGAGTGAAAGAACACAGTGGCTGGGATGGGGCATTTTGTCTCCCCATAGTGTTGCCCCTTTATAGAGTCTGCTGGGCCCATTTAGGATGTAAAACTGCAGTCTGATGCCTGGCTTCCCTATGAAGCATTACTCCTAATTAAGGATGAAGATATTGACTCCTTCCTTGGCTTAGACCATGAGTAATTCAAAGCACTCACTTTGCTGTAAAAAGCAGACACTTTGCTGGGCCTGATCAATAGCTCCTTACATGTCTGACATTGTCCCATTGATTAATATTTGGGTCAAGTGCATATTGTATTGCATTGGGCTCATGATGTCATGCAGTGAAAAGCAATGGGGAACAACAAAACTGATGTAACAAAATGCAGTGACTCCAGAAAAGAAATGCGATTTTCCAATCAATAAGCCAATCTATTTGGTGAGATGGAAGGAATCAATTGGAGAGCTGATTTATTTTTCCCTTAGGGAAATACAGAGGTTTCTTCATCATCCAGCTCTATCAATTTCTCAGTGATAATCTCCTAAAATGTGAGACACTTAACAGAAATCCCCTGCATAGGTGGACACACACAATGACGTGTGCACTGTATAAATGAGGATGAGGATGCACTGTATAAATCCATGAAAAGGGGGGGGGAGGTGTTTGTTAATGAGGTCATGATTGCAAATCTGAAGTGCCCTTTTTTATGTCTAACACAACCTTAGCTGATTTATATGAACCAAAGGTTTGGGGTCCAGACTCTAGGCCCTACAGTGAGCACAGTAAAAGAGAAGCCCAATGCCACTTGGAAGGTAAGTTGCTCTACATATGACACAGAACGCTGAATGGCCACCTAGGCTGTATAATTTGCGGCGTCCTCTCAGGCTAGGCAGACAGGATTTGCAGGCAGGCCCAGCTGTAGGCAAGGCAGGCAGGGTGACTGCCCCAAGAGGAAAAGGGCCACACAAAATGTCCTGGGAAGGGGAGCAGGTCCTGGAATGGGTGAGAGTCAGAACAGGGCCCCACAAATGGGGCACCTGCAGTGACATGGCATTGCACTGTGCTGCCATGTCACTGCGTCGGGGGAGCCATGGTGCTCTTACGGCTCTGACCGGGGCTTCTGTCAGAAAGGGTACTGACAAATATGATGCTGGTCTGCCTGGATCAGCATCATTCCCCACCAAGCCATCATTCCCCATCAAGCCCTGGCAGGGGTGGCAGCTGGGCTGGAAACATGGGGCTGGAATGAAGCGGGCCCATAGTCTGGCCCCGCAAATAGGGTGGCCAGATATGCAAATTATAGAGGACACTTATGAGAAAAAAGCTTGCAGGGCTGCATTGGAGCCAATGTATGGCTGCCTGTTATTGGGAGGGGCACGGGAGTAGGGCACCGGCTGCAGCGCAGGGGTGGAGCAGGCCAGCCATGCAGTGCTCCCCACCCCATCTCCCCCAACAGGAGAGGCTGTGGGGATGTGTGTTGCCACTGCTGGAGCTGCCCCAGCAGCAGGTAGCCCTCCCTCCCGCAGGTGGGATGACAGTCATGATGTATGTAAGTACCCAATGGGTTTTTTTACACACACATTTCTCCTGCATGTTTGCTGTTACATCCTGAACTTTCTGTGTGTCTAAATCACTCACCCAGATCTTAAACATCTGGCTCTTTGAACTTCTGCATAGAACTTCTCCCAGAACATTTGTGTGTAAAAAGTTCTCCTGGTAAACTGCTTTGCTCCAGGCAGCTGTGGTCACTTGGTTTCCTTTCCATGGCAGACCCTTACATCTACAGCTGCGGTTACTTTAGGCTGCCTCAGGGCAGTGTGTGAGTGAAGAATGCATCCAGGAACTTACTTGTGGACTTGTTATCCCAGAAGATTGAAAGACTAGCACTTTAAGGTGTGTGTAAAAATGCCTAATGTTTTAGCTCACTGAAACAAATAAAAAATGATTCACTGTGTGCACACATGCAGTACCTCATGGGATTTGTAGTTCATCAATGAGCACAAACTACAACAACTATGATGCACTTTATGAGTGAAACATACTTTTTCAGAATCTTTTGTGTAAAATTTGGAATTATTTTTGTCCCAGCTGAGGATGAAAAAAGCTCCCCTGAAGTTGCAACTTTTTTTTTCTGAAACAGAAATTCCAATTCCTAAGCAGCTCTAGTAATTTGTTTGGAAAATAAATCAAAACCTGGTATAGCTAAGTAGTAGCAATTTGGTCTGATTAAAACAACAAGAGACGGAATCAGCAGTTACCAGGTATCCAATGCTTTGCACTGAGCCCACCTCATTCTCTATTTCCTCCTCCACCCTGCACAGTGGCTCTACAGGCTATACATCCTGTAGCCAGCTGTATGCCATCATTCTCCAATACAGAATTGCTAAGCCCTGCCCCTCAGTGATAACCCTGGTCTGTGTATTGCCTCATTTTGTAGCAGCACAATGGCCCAGTTACTCTTTGCGATCATGCCCAGTATTCCAGTACCATGCCAAAGCAAACTGCTTATTTTTCTTGGACTGGGACATGGGAAGCCGGAGTGTGAATCCTGCCCTAGCCATGAACTCACCGTGCTGTGCTGACGGTGAATGTAATGTCAGTGTGCTGGGTTTAGATTATATTTTCTGGGTACTCGCAATGCTAATGCGCTTTGTAGGAGAACAGGGAACTACCACTCATCTTCTCCCCACTTGCTCGCTCGATGCTGCCGCAGTGCCTCCATTGCCATGACAGTTCATTTCAAAGGCCCTGCATGTCAGACTTAGGAAACATGATGGTGGCTCCAGCATGTACCCACAAGTAGAAGCACAGGGCCTTTAAACAGCGGTGTGCACTGTGCAGTAGACAAGAAGGCAGGGACAATTCCTTGAGTTGGTGGTGGTGTGTGTGTGTGTGTGTGTGTGTGTCTGAGAAAGAGAGAGATATGTGGTGTGTGTGTTAGAGAGAGGACGCTGCTCCCTCCCCCATCCCATGCATGGCCTCTCTCTCCCCCGTCTCCCCATGGATGCCCCCTCTCCCCCTCGCCTGCTCCTCATGGCTCCTGGAGGGGAGGAGAGACCCACCACCCAGCCCAAGGAGAGACCCACCAGAATATTCCTGCCATGGCTTCCTGCCTCTGACTACCTTCCAGAAGACCCAGGCCCAGGAGTATCTGAGGTAAAGGACTACCCAGTCAAGAAAATACCTTTCCCCCTCCTCCCCTGATCTGAGCTCATTTGTGCTGCTGCACCCCAGGGGGTGGGGGTGGGAGTGCAATGGGGCCATCTGAGGGAGGGTTTGGAAAGGGGTTGAGGGTGTTGTGGCTGTGAAGGTGTTGTTTGATATGTTTGATCAATTTTTCAGTACTTTGGTGTTTGAGCTCCAAGCCCAAATCCAGGAACTGGAGAGGGGCCACATAAAATCTTGCTGAGGGCTGCATTTGGCCCCTGGGCTTGAGGTTCGCTTCCACACGCTTTTCATGGGGGGAGCAGTGGCTGTGTGGGGGTTGTTTTATCTATGTTTGATCAGTTGGATCTGTTTGAACTTCTGTGTTGGGAGTGTAATATGGATACGGATCTGCTCAAGAGAAGGAGGGTCCAGATCATGGATCTGTGCCATGGATAATCTGTCCCTATTCCTGTGTGCATGCCCTTACATGTTTTAAATAAGAGTCACTGCCTTTTAACCATATATGTGTCCTGTACTTCCTTTAATCTAAAACAGATTTAAATGTTCTTTAGTGCACATTGTACTGATGGTTTAAAAATAACTTATCTGACAATTCTCTGTAATCATCAAAGGGAAGTGGGCGGGACTGTGAGAAAGTGGGCGGGGCCAAGGCCCCCCTGCATTTTGTCTTCTCCCTGGACCTTGCAATTTCTAAGGCCAGCCCTGACTTCTGCAGTGTGTGTGTGTGTTTGGGGGTGGGGGTAGGAGAGGAAGAAGTTATGGTAAGGAAGGTGAAGGCCCTCTAAAGGATTTGGGGACTGAAATACTTCTTACAATGCATTGTGAGTTTCAGGAGCACCTTTACAGGCCTTTTAAATAAAGCTAGTGCATTTTAACAGCAAAACTATGTTCTTTTAAAGCAGGGGTGGGGAACCTTTTCCCTTCCATGGGCCACTTTGAAAATAGTATAAGCTCTAGCGTGTGCATGGGGTCAAGTATTTGTATTAAGGGTGGGAATTCACTTAAATCCGTAACTGCACAGAATGAGCCGTTACAGATTAATCCGTACCAAATCAAAACAGCGTGACAACAATCCTATTTCAGTTTAGTTCTAATTTTTTTTTTAAAAAATTAATAAATAAAAATTACTGCGCCTGCACAAAATGGCTGCCAGCCCATTCTGTGATGGGTGCCCTTTTCCAAAATGGCGGCAGTAGTGTCACCACCATTTTGGAAAAGGGTAGTCAGCAGCCAATAGAATCCTGAAAAGCTGTGCTGCTGAACCTGCCTGTTTTCCTTCAGCTCTCCCCTCTCCCATCTGGACGTCCTTTCCAGATTGGGGAGGGGGGGGGAAGCAGGATGAAGGGAGCAGACTCAGCCAATAGAATGCTGAAGATGTCTGCTATCAGGTGTCCAGGGCTGGTTCTAGGGTTTGCAGGGCCATGTGCAAAGTCCTGGTGCATGACATAATTTGCCCTCAAACCTGCAACCGCACCATTCAGCACCGCCACTTTCCCTTTAGCTTCACACACACATGGAGGGAGTGACTCCCTCTCACCACTTCCATCTCATAAATCTACTCACCATCACCCCAATTTCCCCTACAGAGTGCCTCCCCTTCTAGCGTCCCCATATTTCCTCCCACCCCACCCCACCCCACCAACTAGGGGTGGGACACCAGGAAGAATACCGGATACCGAATGTATACCAGATTTTTAACATTGGCCGTGGTACCGGGTTTTTTACATTGTGGCTATTGACTTCAATGGACGCAATGTAAAAAATCCGGTACCGTGGCCAATGTTAAAAATCCGGTATTCCAGTACAGGTAAATATCAGATTTATCGGATTAAGCCGATACACCCAAATACTGGCAATATTGGATCTCAGGAGAACTGGAATTCCCATCCCTACTGCCAACACAGGGAAGGAACAGTAGGAGGGGAGAGGAGAGCATCACATATAAAGAACATTAGTGGGGGCATGGGTATCTAGATGCTCAGTTTTGGGGAGGGAAAGGTATTTTATTGACTGGGTAGCCCTTACCTCAGATACTGTTGGGCCCGGGTCTTCTGGGAGAGCTGATGGTCATCAGAGACAGGCTTAGGCTGCTAGAGAATACGGCACAGCAGGAATGTTCTGGTTAGGGGGTGTGCAATTCATTTTCATTATTATGATAAAAACTAAAATTTTGATTTTCTTTTTTGTTATTGTAATAATGAAAATGAAAGATAATAATAATGAAAAAAAGGAAAACAAATGTTTGTTTTTAAAATAATGGGGGAAAATGGAAAACCATATTTCTGGCTTTACCTTTTTTGTTCCTTATTCAATTCTAATGGAATTTGGGGAGCTTTTACCCACAATGGAGGGCACTAAGTGTACCAAATTTCAAAATGATTGGATAAAGGAAACCGGTTTTAGAAGCAATTGAATGTTATGATTTTAAGAAAAGCTCCATGCACATTCCTGGCTACAACTTTTTTTTATCTTCTGTCCAATTTGCATGAATCCTGAGAATATTATGAGTTTGAGTTTTTATTTACAGCCTTCAGGCCAAGATAAAGAATATCTAAAACTAAAAACAAAAACAAAAACAACATGGATCCCTGGTGCACATTTCTATTTCTGGTGGGTCTGTCCTTGGGCTGGGTGGTGGTGGTTCCCTCGTCTCCTCCAGGAGCCATGGAGGGCACGGAGCAGCCATGGAGAGAGGTGAGGACATAGGGGAAGAGAGGACAGCCATGGGAGGGACGTTATGGGGGGGGGGGTAAAAGAGCCTGAGCGTATCCCCCTCACCCTCCCTCTCTGCTATGGTGGGTTGGGAGGAAGGGAAACAAGGAGGACACACCAAAGGGGAGACGCACATGGAGGCCCATGGTCTCAACACTATCGTGGAGGGAAAATAACCCCTCAGGATCTTATATGGCCCTAATGATCCCGAACAGGATGAGGCCAGATCATTATAGGGGGGCGGAAGATACAGCGGTGTTAAGAGTGTAGCCCCTCCACTCTCTCCCAGTACACCCAACACCAACATACACCCTTTCACCCGTAACTTTACACATGACTGCACAGGCACTACGAGGGAAGAAGTACGTGCACGAGTGAAGGTAACAGGGGAACAGATCCAGGAGGGAAGGGGAGGTACCCAGAGAGAGTTCCCTATGCAGGAATGTGGTAACAGGCAGGGGCCCGACCTTAGAGGGAAAGGGGGGTAGGGGAACACCCCTGGAGACACTGCACACTGGTTCTATACAAATACCGTAAGCACCCTACACTTACCCACATACAATATTCCCACACAGTTATCACAAAACACACCAAGCACCCTACTTTCACCCACACAGACATGCACACTATCACTCTCTCACACACCAACTACTTTACCACACTGCCACGTGCTTCACACTTTCCTTTCAGGAGAGTGGGGCCAGTTTCTCACAGCTCTGCTGATCACCGGCAAGCCCCCACTGGTTCCAGCCACGCTTATGTAGGACCAGCCCTGCCCTGCCATGCACACAAGCAGTTGGAGCAGTGTGGCATGGCTGGAAGCCCCGCCCCGTCACCACCCGCCGGCGCCCGGTGGGGCTGTTCCCCTACACCCACAGCTGGACCTGGAGCCAGTATCTCCGGCTCTGCCTCCACTAGCGGCCCAACGACCGCAGGCGTCTCCTCGTTTCCGCAGACCACCCACAGCCGACGGCCCCACCCCCTCTATGCCAGGCAATGGCGGCAGCGAGCTCTAACACTCACACACACACACACACAAAATACTTCTTTGTCTCCCCCTCTCTCACACACTGTCTCACACCCTCATTTCTCTCACACAAACACTCAGACCGCTTTTAGACAAGGCACTTAAAAGCACCTTCAAAAGGTACCCAGAGAGAGAAACCTGCGCCAGAAGATGTGGTTTAGACGTTCCCCCCATGCTACCGGAAGTGACATTGCTCCCATTCTAAGCAGCGGCCACTGAGAACAAGCATAGGTTTGAAGATGCGGCGTTGTAATAGAGAGGAGGCATAGAGAGGAGGGAGTCTCAGCACAGCCTTCAGCATTCTATTAGGTGCTGACTCTTGAAAGCCAATAGAACGCTGAAGATGTCTGCTGAGTCTGCCCCATCCCTCCTGCTCCCACCCTTCCATTCCTGAGAACAAGCGTAGGTTTGAAGATGCGGCGTTGTACAACCGGCTCTTACAACACCACATCTTCAAACCTATGCTTGTTCTCTGCTCCCATACGAAGCAGCGACCGGCTGACTGCCATGTCACTTATGGTGGCTCAGGGAAATATCTAACACACACACACCCCACACAGGTTTCTCTCCCTGTGTTTTTTTGGGGGGTGTTTTTAAGTGTCTCGTCTAAAAGTGGTCTCAGACACACTCAAGACTCACACACACCTCTTTCACACAGACACACTCACTCACATAGACACACAAAAGCTCACACTCACTTTTCTCTCTCTCACACACACACACACACACACACTCATTTCACAGCTCTCTCGCTCACTCTCTCTCTCTCACACACACACACTCTCTCTCTCTTAACAGCTCTCACACTCTCATTTCTCTCACTCTCTCTCTCTCATCTCTCTCTCACACACAAAACACACTCTCTCTCCTTCTCATCACACAGACACACACACACTTCTTTCTCTCTCTCAGGGTGTTTTTACACACACATTTCTCCTGGATGTTTGCTGTTACATCCTGAACTTTCTGTGTGTCTAAATCACTCATTCAGATCTTAAACATCCGGATCTTTGAACTTCTGCATAGAACGTCTCCCAGAACTTTTGTGTGTAAAAATTTCTCCTGGTAAACTGCTTTGCTCCCGGCAGCTGTGGTCACTTGGTTTCCATGGCAACTTGTCACATCTACAGCTGCGGCTACTTTAGGCTGCCTCGGGGCAGTGTCTGTGTGAAGAGTGCATTCAGGAACTGCCTCAGGGCAGTCTGTGTGTGAAAAATGAATCTGGAACTTACTTGTGGACTTGTAAACCCAGAAGACTGAAAAATCCGGAACATTAATGCGTGTGTAAAAATGCCCAATGTCATCCATCACACACACAACTCTTTCTACTCATCACACACACAAACACTATCACACATACACACCACTCTCACACACTCATCACACACACTCTCCTCTCTCTGCTCACATCACACACATGCCTCTCTCTCACTCTACTCATCACACACACAGTCTCTCACCCACTCATCCAAACACTTACACTGCAGGGGTGGGGGAGAACAAAGGAACTGCACTGCTGCCTGCCACTGGTCCCTGCTCCTCTGCTCGCAACAATCCTTCTGCTGCCATGCTGCCAGCACCACTGCTGCATGGGGTGGGGCAACGCTATTTTCCTATTCTGGCATGCTGGTAAATGTAGTCCCATGCATGCTGGACTAGGAAACTGAAACTAGGAACCCAGTTTCAAAGTTCAGCATTCTGGGACTATATTTTCCAGCATCCCAGAATAGGGAAATCGTGGCCAGCCCCCCATTGTGTGCACAGAAGTGCAGAGAGGGGGGAGGTATATTTAAATAAACTATAGCAGCTCAGCTGCCACAGCCACATCAGGTTTACTTGGAAGGGAGGGAAAGAGCACTTGACCCCATGTGTGGCCGCATAGGTCACACATGCCTAGGGCCAGCCCTGCAGCTGTCGGCACCCAATAGAATGCTGAAGAGTAGGGATGTACGAATGCGGTTCGGAGGTTCGGGGTTTGGCCCGAACTCGGGGCGTTCAGACCGTTCGTGAACACCCCAAATCCGAACTGCCCCCCGCCCAAACCAGCCGAACAAAGTTCGGGTTCTGAAGTCGTTCAGGTGGGGGCAGGGATGAACCTGGTTTTCCCTCCCCCATCCAGGCTGCGTGGTTGGAAGGGGCACTGGGAGGGTTAGTGCCCCCCCCATCCCAGCCTCATAATTTTTTTTAACTCCCCCACCCCAGGGATCGCCCTACCTGCTGGTGCCGGGGCTCCAGGTCAAACTGGAAGGCCTAGTAGTGGCCTGAAGCGCTCTGGAGCACCACCGCCACCGGACCCACCGCTACTGCTGCTGCCACCGCTGGAGCCCCGGCACCACCAGGTAGTTCAGGCTCCGGGTCTGGCAGCAGTGGTGGGTCTGGTGGGTCCAGCGGCAGCAGCACTCCGGAGCACTTCAGGCTGCTACTAGGCCTTCTGGTTTGATCAGGAAGGCCTAGTAGTGGCCTGAAGTGCTGCGGAGCGCCGCCACTACTGGACCTGCTGCCGGACCCGCTGCCGCCGGGTCTGGGGTCAGAGCCCCGGCACCACCAGGTAGGGCGATTCCTGGGGTGGTGGATTAAAAAAAATTGTTTACAAGGCTGGGCGGGGGGGGGGAGGTGCTCCCCGGTGCCCCTTCCACCCGTGCAGCCTGGAGGGGGGAGGGGAAACTGGGGACCCCCACCCGAATGGGTTCATCCCCCCCGAACCCATTTGGGCCAAACCAAATGGTTTGGGGTTCAGCCGAACACTGAATGGGCAGAACATCGAACCCCCCGGTGTTCGCACATCCCTACTGAAGAGCTGGGAGGAGGCAGGCTCGGCACAACTTTTCAGCATTCTATTGGGTGCTGACTCTTGAAATCCAATAGAATGCTGAAGATGTCTGCTGAGTCTGCCCCCTCCTTCCTGCTCTCCCCCACCCATTCCTGATAATTCTCTATCAGGGCTATCTCAGCAGCTTCCCACAGAGATGACTCATAGGCAATCCAGTCTCTTAGAGAACAGACTCGTGACTTTTTGCTGAAATTGTAAGACCTAGCTCTTCCGCCAGGCATTTGGTGGGTGAGAGGGGATGAGTGGTTAATAGGGAGTGGGAAGGTTTTGCTTTTTCACAGTTCGGGCTTATTTTTACTGCTGCTGTGGGTTTTATAAATATTTGTATTTTATATTTATATTTATGTCTAGTTTATTTTGGTTTTATTTTGTTTATGTTCGCTGCCCTGAGTCAGACAAGGTAAGAGGGCTGGGAGGGGACAACATGGGTTCCTCCCTCACCCCTTTAATCTCTCTGGGCCGTGAGACCAGTCTGGCACTGGGGAGGAGTGAGAAATCTCACTGAGATCTGAATCAAGGTCAAGATATCTACAATATCTCAACCCTGATTCTTGATTTTAGGCAAGATTATTCTTGTGTCAGCCCTAGCGATTCCACACTTCTGCCATTTTTCCATAATTTTCATCCCTTTCCAGGACTTTTTTTGTCACTTTCTGGCACTTTCCAGGACTTTTTTGTCAGTTTCTGGGAATTTTACTGCAGTTTTACAGCACTTTTATGGCAATTTCCAGCTTGTCCCCAGCACTGAGTGCGCAAGTTTTCAGCACCACAACCCCCAGGGGGTGCACACAGGTCACACATGGGGCTTGGGACTGGCCGGCCTGTGGCAGTCCTGTTCAACTTGCAAAAAATAACAGAAAATACAAAATAGCAAAAACAGTGGGAAAGCCCATAAGTTTCCACGTCGTACGAATCTCAGTGAATGCCCCGATTCCGACAGAAACGGCAGTCGCAGAGATTTTTTGTTTCAGGTCTAGGTGCGCATCTTCATCCCTGCTGCTTTCTCTCTGAATGTGCTCCTTCAATGCTTGAGGACTGAATGAGAAGGAATGCTTGAGGATAAGGGCTGATGGACCAGATCCAGGAATTGGAATGGTTCCAAACAAACAAACAAACAAACAAACATAAAATGCCAAACACCCACAGGTCATATGTAGTCCATGGGTTGGTGGTCCCCACCCTGTTCTAAAGTGTTTTCATGGACTCCAGTGATAATCTCTCTTTTGGCAAGGGTGATTTAAGCTTTATCCAAAGAAAGAGTCTGCAACATCAGACACACAGGGTTCTCTGTAAACCTTTCCTTCAAGTTGGTGGCAGAATATCTATAAGAGGCCCCTCCAAGCCCCTGCTTGCCCATTGCTGCTTTTACAGCTGTCAGGTGGGAAACCTTATTCTGAATGTTTGTCTGGATAATTGCAGTGCCTCATTTGGAACTGAAAAAAAGGATGGGCACCCGTTTGTCACCGCGACTTTGTTCTCACTGTTTCACACCCACATGATAAAAAACAGGATGTTTAACTGCCAGCGATTAGCATGTTGGTGTAACATTCACAATATCACCTTTTCCTTTTCCTCTGTCTCTCCCTTTGTTTTGTCCAGGGCTGGAGAGATGGCATCACACTGCAAGGTAGTTCAGTGCCTTAAAGAAAATGTAAGTCACTTTAATTTAGATGCAATCTATCTTGCATGCTAGACATTCCTCCCACACTTATTTAGCCTTTACAGGCTTCCTTCCCTGTATTCTGTAGTGTTCCACAACAGGTGTCAAAACTTAAGGAGAGAAATGAGCTATTTAACAATGATGATGAAAATAATACAAGCTTCGGTCATGCTGTTGCAACTGAGGGAAACCGTTGTCACTAGCAAACCACATGAAGATTGATGTCTGTATCTTGAATGCATGCCTTCTATAATCACAATGCACAACTGTTTCCATCCTAATCCCCTGTTTTTCCTGGCTCCTAACAGTCTGACGCGTTTACCTTTCAAGACACTATTTTTCAACCTTGGAATGGTTTCTGCTTGCATCTCCGCCCCCACCCCCTCCCGAAACTGGATTGCTGAGAGTTAAGAAAAAATACACTTAGCCTATCCTTAAAACTTCTTTCAGCTTTCATTTTTAACATCTCTAATCTAGTGGTTGTGAAGTAAAAATTGGTTTGGAAATAAGTAGTCATCAGGGAGGAGCATCCTGTTAAAAATCCGAATGTCTTGTTGAAAATTGGTTTTGCTTTAATGAGAGATTGAGTGTGTGAAAATCCTTCTAGCTCCATGAATACTAACTTTAGCAATAAGAACATAAGCAACCAGGGAGCTGTGCATTGTACACACATGCACAGCTAATGCATGTACGGAAGGGGAAAGTTAAGTGTACGTCTGTATGGTGAATGAGACATGAACTTTGTAGAGGTCATAGATTCTTTCGCTCTGGAGTTTTTGAAGTAAAATCTGCACATTTCCTGGCCTGCCACTGACTGACTGGTCTTAAGGAATCAATTTTGAAAGCAGCGTAATTAAAGAAGACATTAAGGCATGGCAAAGGTCCCCCCCGCCCCCAATGGGATTTAAGCATCTTAGAAATCTTGCAGAAGGCTGGATATAGTGTTACTTAGGGCTGTGATCTTCAAGTCATTTATGAGCTTCCATTGATGTGAATGGGACTACTCTGGAATGAGTGGCCTGAGGACTGCAGGTGTGTAGTTTAGAGTCACCTCCTTCAGAAGTGATCCAATAAAAAGATATCATCTGAACAACTTTGTCTTCAGATCCCAAAGGGAACAGTGATGGACAGAAATTCCTGGTAATTCATACTCTTCCTTCTACCTTGACTACCGACACACAAGTCTATTGCAAAAGAAATTGCTACTTGACTCATCATCCTTTCCCACTCTGTTTTTATAAGGCACACTTCAGTATGGTTTGGAAAAGAGTTCAGCTCCCATAAACTTTTTATGGCTACTACGTAGTACATCACTGTAACCTCTCTTTATTTCTTCAGCTGTCCCTGTCTCTTTCTTCCCCTTTCATCTGCACTCTGTGTAAACAGAAGATAGAGTAGTGTGTTATCTTCATAAAAGTTTGAGTTGAGATTGAACTGGTGGGCAGGGATGAGCAAAAGCAAGAGAGTCCTTTATCCCAGGGGTCCCACCGTTTTGTCAGTCAGGTTGCTGCACTGGCAGCTTTCCAGACGTGGAACAGCCACATCTACTTTGCACTAAATGGAGCCACTACAATCTTCCCTTACCATAGAGGTCTGGTGTCCAGAGTCTACTGCTTTTAAAATCCAGGGACTGCATGGTGAGAACAAAATGGAACGTGATGGAATGGCTATTTATTTAAACTTGTATTCCATCTTTTCCCTCCAAAATGGAGCATTGCTTGCAAGGACTTGTTATCTACATGGGCAAACACCTATGTGTGTGTATAACATTGTGGATCTATGAGACTGACTGTATTCCAGGGAGTGTTCAGCAGACTATGTATGTTAGCCCCATATATTTTGTCTTTGCTATATATGGGTGTAACAGGATCAGGCTTTGCAGGGTGAGGTGGATTGGTGTGCCCTCATAAGAGGTTGCAGGGCTCTTGAGAGAAGTGTTATGAAGATAAGCTCCTGCCATGGAGTAACTTTGTGGAATGGGGTAATTTTTTGTTTTGGGGGATGGGGAGGTCACTGACAGACTCTGCCCCTTTATCTCTAGATTTGTGGAGGAAGAATTTCTTCAGGGGACACATCCCTCACGTTCCCCTCTATAATTACACCCATGGGCTAGCTGCTAGCCACCTGGATGGCAGTGGGTGTAAAAGCCTGAGGAATAAGTTCAGAGACGGAGACCTCCAGGTAAGGTGGCCAGCTTTGCACATTTTAGAGGTCACTTATGAGAAATATAGGTTGCAGGGCTGCATTGGAGCCAATGCAGCCCTGCAACCTGTATTTCTCATAAGTGTCCTCTAAAATGTGCATAGCTGGCCACCCTACCTCCAGGAGAGAGGGAGGAACATGTGGGTTATGGAGGGGCAGAAGTCTTAATATGGGGTCCATAACAGAGGGTAGCAACTCTCAAGGGAACCTAAGCTGGCATCACTCAAATCTGCCTAGGAGTTTTGCCCTGGATCTTTCCTGGCAGTGGAAGGTCAAGTTCCACTTTGAAGCCAGTAACGCTAGGGAAAGTCTAAGTCCAGAACTCAGACCCGAGACAGGAATTACCGTGCATTAGACCAGAAATGAAAAATCTCAGCAAATGCTGCTTCTATGGGGAGCAGGGCGTTATTTGAAATTTGCGTGACACAGAAACTTAACAGCTTTCCTGCGATCTTTACCATTTCCCAATATTTTCACACGTTGAAGGGGGCTGCAACAGGCTGGTCCCAAACCCCATGTGTGCCCTGTGCACACACCCAGGGACTGTGAAGGTGAAAGGTTGCCGGCTAAGCACTGGGAAAGTGCTGAAAATTGCTAAAAGTGCTTTAAAACTGCCATAAAACTGACCAAAAAAAGTACCGGAAAATGACAGAAAAGTCTCAGAAAGTAATGAAAGTGGCAAAAAATGGCAGACGCGCAGAATCACCAGAAACTAAAGTACCGACGGACACTCACAAGCACTCCCAAAAGGTCAGTATTTCCCTTTGGAAGAGGAACATTTCCTCTCGTCTCAGCCATACCCAGCATGGCATTACCCAAAAAGGGGCTAGCGGGTTGCAGCACTTGGGAAAGTATTGTTTTGTGCTATAAGTAAAAGTGCATTGATATAGACAACGGTGTGCTTCTTGCTTTGGTGTTGGAATGACTTGTGGCCAAAGAGGGGTCACCCTGTTAAAAAGGGCTTTGTGCAAGAAATAAATGTTCCTAAAAACCCAGGTTCCTCCCCACTGCAGAGGAGTTAAACATAAAAGGGCAAAGTACTGTAGGATGCAGTTTAGTTTAGTTTAGTTTAGTTTAGTTAGGGCACTAGCTTCCGCTCTGTCCTGAACAAAGTAAACAACAAACAAAGCATACAATTATAAGTATAACACTACAAACAACACATACAATTACAATACCCCCAATAATGGCAAAACAGACATAGTACCCCCACAAAAACAAAATTAGGGTAACACTTGTGTGGTCAGTCTTATGTAATCCCAGGACCCCCAGAATGAATCAAAAACAGGAGATTGTTAGGACGTCACCATGGAAATCAAAGTCATGAAGCGCCAATAACCCAGGAGGAAAGGGACAAACACCAAAGCTCCTACATCTAAGGGAGGGATAGGTCGTCCCCTCACTAAATAACCTCCCTATGCTGTAAGCGCTCCTTGATTTTAGTCCTCTTTTTTGATGCCAGAAGAGGATAAGCCGCAAGGGCCCCCATAGCCTCCTTTCCGGGCAAGGAGAGGAGAAACTCATAACAATTCTCTGAAGCAAAGGAGAGGCCGTTCGCTAACAGAGGAAAAATCCAAACTTCCCTCAGATTGGTATATTAAGCACACCGGAGTAAAAAATGATCAAGAGATTTGATTTCCCCCATTCGGCAAGAGCAAGCTCTTGACTCACGTGGGGAGTGCTTGTGCCTGCCTTTGACCATAGCAGTTTGAACCTGGTGCAAATGCAAGAGCGTATACTGTCTTCGGATACTTGCATTCTCCAAAAGATCTAAATATGTCTCAAACCAGGGAGAGGTTTTAAGGGTCTTCAAAGTAGGGGCAACTGTCCAAGAGCCCAATACCACCATATCCTCCTGTTGGTCGGTGTCCTGGATTCGGGTAAGTACCTCCGTTTTAATGGCCGTAAGGGTTCTCCCCCGAAAATAATCGAAGGAGAACCCCAACTCACAGATGACCCGGCCCAGATAGAGAAGCCAAGGATAAGCCCGTAGGCCCTCATGGAGCAGTTCCTCCCTAAAATATTGAAGAGGGAGGGCAGACTCCGGCTGAGCCATAAGGCGTAGCCTCTGGGTACTTTCAGACGTTACGGGCGGCCGGGTCATCACAGCGAACCACCAGGGGGGGCGAACAGTGCAACCACGCCCGGGGGTTGGAAAACAACCCAAACAGACGTGCCGGGAACGGGACCACGGGCCGGAACCGGGCCGCACCATCGCGGGCCGTGGCAGCACAACAGACGTGCAGCCGAACCCCCGGCGGGCGCTAAACCCCCACAAGGCACCGGGCAGGGGCGGGACACAGACATGGCCGCCTGAGGGCAAACGAAGCCACAAGGCACACAAGGGAACGCCCACACAAGGGAAACGGGAAGGGAGGGGGGAAGAGCGAGAACAGGCTGACAGCCGGCTCACACAGCGGTCCCGCAGCAGGGCACAATGCACGGCCACACGCCCGGGCACACACACTCACACCAGGGAAAGGCCGGGAAGGGGGGAAGGGGCGCCCGGAACGCCCCACCCGGAACACCGGCAGGGGGGGGGGGGGCACCACCACGGGGCAAGGCACGGACAGCAGCAACCCCCACCCCCACACCACCCCAGTCCAGTCCAGTCCAAGGAGGTGCCCCCACAGGAACAGAGGCAGTCACGGTCGGGGGGGGGGGGCGGACCCCCGGAGCAAGGCACGTTGGGGGCCCCCAAAGCACAGCGAGGCCGGCGGAGGGGCGCCAGGAGGAGGAGGAAGGGGGCCCCACAGTCAAAGGCTGGCACAGGCAGGGCAGCCGGGTCCAGCGGTGCTCCTCCGCAGCACCAGCGACGCTCAGGCAGCACCCACGGAGTCACGGGGATGGAGGGGGCCCAGGACCACGGCCAGGGGCAGCAGCAAGCAGCGAGGCGGGCGGGAGCTCACCGAGGTGGGGTCCGCAGGTCGGGAGCGGCCAGCGGGGACCAGGGCCCCCCCCCGGGCCGGGGCGGGAGCCCACACGGGGGCACCACGCCGGGGGGGGCAGGCCAGCGACGCGGGGCTCACGGGCCGCTGCCGGGGGCCCCGCTGGCCCGAGGGCCCGGGTGGCCCGCCCGGTGGACCAGGTGGGGCCAGTGCAGCATGCCCCGGCGGTACCCCTGCAAGGACATGTAGTGGGCGATCAGGTAGTAGGCCTCGAAGGGATCGGGCATGGTGAGGGCCAGCTGCACATCCACACGCGCCCACACCGCCAACAGGGATGACATCTCCACCGCGGAGGGCTCCGGCACACAGCAGGCAGCAGAAGGGGGCCACGGAAGATGCCCCAGCTCCAGAAGCCGCTGGAACGCCGCCCCACGGGTGCGCTGGTACCCACGGGCCCCGTGAACACAGGAGAAGTAGCTCACGGCCAAGGCAGGGCCACCCTCGGCCAGGCACTCCGAGTAGGCGCCCAGACCACACACCACCAGCGCTGACACGGTCTCCGAGGCGCTCCAGGGCACATGGGCGCACAGCACCTCCGGGATGCGCCCCTCGGGGAAACGAGCCAGCCCCAGGGCCTCCGCATGCAGCCGGCAATCACGGGCGCTCACCACATGGCCAAAGTAACGGAGCCCGGAGCTCAGGCTCTCGTAGGCACCTGCACGGCTCCCCGGCCCGGCCAGGAGCAGCTGCACGGCAGGGGTGTGCCACAGGTCGCACAGAGACATGGTCTCGCGGAAGGCCCAGATATGGGGGGCCCCTTGGGGGCCGGACAGCGGGAGCCCCATGGATGGGCAGCCAGCCATGGTCCAGCACAACAGGGAATGGGACACGGAGCCCGGAGGGCACACAGACTGCCCAGGGCCGGGAGAGGCTCGGCCCGGCCCCCGGGACAGGGAACACGGGCCCGCACCGCAACATTGTAGCACAACAGAGCGAGGCGTGGGGTGCGGGCCCGGCACAGCTGCAGAGAACAACAGCGAGCTCTCTGTCTGCCTAATCGCACCTTCAAGGCCATCCCGCTACAAACAGCGAGGGGAGGGGGCCCGGGGTGCTGGGGGCGGGAGCAGCCGGAACGCACCGGCACAGGGCGCGCGCAGGCCCGCGAGGCCGACCCCCGGGCGGAGCCACCAGCACCGGGCCGCCATAAGCGCTCCCAGCCCCCACCGGGGCCCCAGCACCATGGAGCGCGATAGGGCAGGTGGGAACTGGATGTTCCTCGCGCTCGCGGCTGAGTGGCACCGTGACCACACTGAGCAGCTGTGCCTCCTGACCGAGAGGGTGCACCTGGCCGTCCGCCTGCGCTATGTCCTGGCCCTGCGGGCTGGCGTGCGCCTCCGGGGCCAGCAGGCCCGCAGGAGAGTCCGTGCCCGGCTCAGGGCTCGGCGCCGGGCCTGGGGGGCGTGGCTGGCCGCCTGCCGGAGCCTCACCCGGCCCGCTGCGCTCCGAGGGGCCGCGAGGCGGTTCCGCTGGGCAACGCAGACCCTCCGCCGGGCAGCGCTGCTGGCTATGCCCATAGCGCGGAGCCTATGGGTCACGGAGCGGCCCCAGGCCTGGTGGGAGCGGGCCCAGGCCCACTGGGGGGAGGCCGAGTGGGGGTCCCACTTCCGGATGGGCAAGGCCACCCTGCTGCGCCTAGCGGAGCTCCTCACGCCCTGGCTGGAGCGGCAGCACACCTCCATGCGGGAGCCCATCCCCATGGTCCAGCGGGTGGCCATAGGGGTCTGGGCCCTCGCAACGCCCGACTCCTGCCGCTCCGTGTCCCAGCACTTCGGGGTGGGGCTCAGCACGGTCGCCTGCATCGTGCGGGATGTGTGCGAGGCTGTGGAGGGCGTGCTCCTCGACAGGACCATCCAGCTCCTGGACCAGGGCGCTGTGATGGCTGGCTTCGCGGCCGGGGGCTTCCCGAACTGCATCGGAGCCGTGGACGGCACACACATCGAGATCCTGCGCCCGGCCGCGGGGGAGGCCCTGGAGTATGTGAACCGGCACGGATACTACTCCCTGCACCTGCAGGGGGTGGTGGACCACCGGGCCCGCTTCATAGACATCTACACGGGCAACTCCGGCCGGAGTCACGACGCCAGGATCATGACCATCTCCCCCTTCTATGCCCGCATGTACCGGGGGGACTTCGCGGACATGGGCATGAGGTGGATCGAGGGTGTTCCCATGCCCCCCTGCATCCTGGGGGACCCCGCCTACCCCCTGACCCGCTGGCTGATGAAGGTCTACCCTGTCCCGAGCACCCCTGCGGAGCAGGTATACAATACCCGCCTGTGTGCGAGCCGGACCGTGGTGGAGCGTGCCTTCGGGGCCCTGAAGCAGCGCTGGAGGAGTATAGCTGGCCGCCTGGACTTCACCGTCCCCACCTCCGCCCTGGTGATCGGTGCCTGCTGCGTTCTGCACAATGTGTGCGAGACCGAGGGGGCGGCCCTGGAGTACCCCGAGCCCCACCGGCCCCCCGGTCCTGTTCCCCTGTACGTGAACGCAGGGAACCCCCGGGAGTACCGGTATGCCAAAAGGATCCGGAACGCCCTTGCAACCCACATCGCCCGGGGGGGCCCGCTGTGAGGGCCTTCCCGCCCCTGGGGGCCCCACCCCCCCTTCCGTGCCAATGCCCCTGTACACGCGGTCCCACAGCCCTGTCCCCCCCACAAACGGGCCGGGGACAACTGTCTCTTTACAACACTTTATTGCCCACACAGTTCACACAATCACCCTGTGCCCCCTCCCCACCCCCGTGCCCGTGACCCCGTCCACCACCCGCCCTCATGTGGCCCTCCCCCTCCCCCCCCTTCCCACCATCCCCCCGCGTTTCCTGGGCCGACCCCTCGTGCGGCCGCTTGGGCCCACCGAGCTCTGGGAGCTCCCCTCCCCCCCACTGTCCGTGTCCCCTGCCGTGTCCTGGGCCGGTCCCGGCCCCGGCAGGGGGCCGGGCGGCGGATGGGCAGCTGTGCCCGGTGCCCCGGTCGCGCCCCGGGGGGGCTGGACCCTCCGGAGGCCCGGGGGCACTGGGAGGCGCATGCGAGGGCCCTGGGGCCGGGGGGGCGCCAGGGGCGGCAGGGCTGGGCCCGGGGGCGCCGAGGGGCCCGGCATGGGGACCTGGGCGGGCAGGGCGCCCGGAGGTGCGCCGGCCATCACGTAGGCACACATGGTGCCCGCATGCAGGAGCAGGGAGGTCCCAATGTCGTGGGACCTGTCCATCTTTGCACTGTGCTCCCGCACCATGCCCTGTATGTCCTGCCGGAGGCCCCTGAGCAGCCCCTGCTGCCGCTGGTGCTCCCGGCGCTCCCGCCTCCGCTCCAGGCGCACCTCCGCCTCCAGCCGGCGGTCTGTCTCCAGGGCCTTCTCCATGGACCGCTCTATGGCCGCCTCCATGCGGTCCACGGAGGCGATCATGCGCTCCCCCTGTTCCTCCGCCCTGCGGACGATGTCCTCCGCTTGCTCCTCCCTGCGCCTGCGGACCCGCGCCCGGTACTCCCGCATCCGCTGGGCTGGGGCCGCGGCCGGCGGAGGCGCCGCGCGCGGGGGCTGCCCTGTGGAAATGGGCGGGTGGGTCAGTGCAGGGCCCTGTCCCCTAGCGGGGTCGGGTCCCGGGGCCCCCTGCCCCCCCTCCCCCACTGAGGCCGGAGGCCCCCCTGGGCTGGCGCCCGGGGGGCCCTCCCGCCATCCCAGCCCTCCCGCCTTACCTGGGTCCGGCACCTGCTCTCCTGTGCCCTCCGCGGGGGCCTGCACCGTCTCGCTGGCCCGGTCCTGGGGCTCCCCATGTCCTGCGGGCGGGAGAGGGGGGAGCGGGTGAAGGGGGCTGGTTGTGGCCCCTGCAGCAGGGCCCCCACCCCCGCCCCTGCCACCGGCCCCCTGGTCGTGCCCCCCCCTGCCCTGGGGGCCCGCTTACCCTCTATGTCCGTCTCCGAGCCTTCGGAGCCCGGCGCCTCACCCTGGGAGTGCTCCCCCTGGGACCACTGGCTGAGGGTGGTGAAGGTGCCGACCTCCGACTCCGCCTGGCCGGCCCGGCGTTGGGATGTCTCCGGGCTGCTGCTGGGGGGGGGCCTTGGGGCTTCTGCGGGTCCCGGGTGGTCCTCCTGGGGGTGGGGGTCCCCTGAGCTCGTGTCTACCGGGCGGGCGGCGAGGGGAGGGGGTACCTCGGCCCGCTCCCTGCCCTGGACCACAGCGCTGCCCACCAGGCGTGGGGCAACTATGGAGCCCTTCATGTGAAGGATGCGGTCCAGGGCATCGTAGTAGGGGGCGGTGCGGGCCCCGTGGCCGGAGCGGCTGTTATTGTCCTTGAGGGCCTTGTACCCCCTCTTGAGCTCCTTGGCCTTGGAGCGACACTGGTTGACTGTGCGCTCGTGCCCCGCCGCCTCCATGTCGCGCACGATGTCCCGGTAGACGTGCTCGTTCCGCTGGTTGATTGCGAGCTCCAGCTGGTACTCGAGGGTCCCCCATATCCGGATGAAGTCCCGGGTCTCCTGGAGGCCCCACTGTCCCCCTCTGTGGTAGGCCTTCCTCCGGCTGGGCCCCTGCTGTTCCTCCTCCTGGTCCAGCTCTTGCTGCACCTGCCTCTGCTCCTCCTCCACCTCCTCCTGGGGGTGCGCCTCCGGGCGCCCGGGGCCGGGCTCCTCCTGGGGCTCGTCCGCCCGGGCCGACTTTCGTGTCTGGGGGGGGGAAAGGGGGTGGTTGGTTGCTGGGTGAGGGTGTGGCCCCTCTCGGGGGCCCCCTGCCCCCCTGCCCTCCGCCCGGGGTCCCCCCGGCCCCCCCCGGGGTGGGGGTGGGTGGTTGCTGGGTGGGGGTGTGGCCCCTCTCGGGGGCCCCCTGCCCCCCTGCCTTCCGCCCGGGGTCCCCCCGGCCCCCCCCACAGGGGGTTCACCCGTGCCCCCTGTTCCCCTCCAGTTGGGTGCCCTTACCCTTTTCCTGGGTGCCTCCTGTGGGCCCGTTCCGGCCGCTGTCCCCGGGGCGGCGCGACCCGGCTTCAGCTGTGGGTGTTGTTCCCGGGGCGCCTCCCTGGTCGGGTGCTCCCGTGTGCGCCCTTCCTGCGCCTGTGCCTCCTCCGCCTGCATCGCTGGGCCTGGCTGCACCTCCTCCGCCTCCTGTCCCGCCGCTGTCGCTGTCTGTGCCTCCGCTCTCTTCCGCTTCCCTCCTCGCTCCATCCCGCCACGCTTGCTTGCTGCTGCTCTCGCTTTAAATCTCCCTCCGGTGTTTGTGTTGATGCTGGTTGCCTGGCAGCGACGCTGCGTGCCTCGTCCCCGGCTGGGGCTCTTTTTTTTTGGTTCCGCTGGGGGATTGGCGTCCAGACGTTACTTTTGCTTGGTTCCCTGTGGGGGTTCGTTTGACCACGCTTCCCGGGACCTTCCCCCGGCTAGCCCGGGAAGCGTGGTTGAAACTGACCCCATGTGGGTATTGAGCGTGATGAACATCTGGCGCGCGCCGTTCAGACGTTCAGGGCCCTTTGGCCCCACGGGGGGGTTGAGCGTGGTTCACTGTGGTTGAGCGTGATCTCGTAACGTCTGAAATCACCCAATATCTAACATAGGCTTTCTTGTGTAGGGCCTTTATTGAGAGGGTACCAGTTTCCAAGCGCAAAACCGCCCCCGGGATGCTGGGACCAACTCCCATCAATCTTCGTAGAAAAAAGTTCTGGACCCTTTCAAGGGCCAGCATATTTGGGAAGGGCACTAACTCCATCCCAAATAGTAAAACCCGAGGGAATTTTAGCTTTGTATACCTTTAATCATAAGGATGGAGGAATCCCCTTTGAAAGACTACTAGCTCTCATCAGCGCCCTCATGTTCCTGACTGCTTTGCAAGCCCTATTCTAGAGATGGGGGTTCCAAGTGCCTCTACAACTGAAGGTAACGCCCAAATAGCTAAAGGAGGAAACCGAGCTAATATCCCCCGCCTCCAGCTTCCAAATAGTGGGAAACCTTTTTTCCCCCAGAACCATAATCTTAGTCTTGCTGGTATTCATCTCAAGCCCAATACTTAGGCAATACTCGTTAAATTTCCCCAAAACTCTTTTAATCCCAATCTCAGTCTGGGACAAAAAAACTAAATCGTCTGCAAATTGTATGAACCTCAGGGTACTATTACCAATCTTTGGAGGATGGAACTCATCGGCCTTGATGCAGTTTGGCATATCTGCAAGGTATAGGTTAAAGAGAAGGGGGAGCAGGACACAGCCCTGGCGCACCCCTCTCTTAATGGGAATGGATGCACTGATGCCCAACCCCTGGTTCACCTTGACCTGGGCCTCGTTATTGGTATACAGGTGAAGAATAGCTGCTAACAACTTGCTATTGACCCCCCAGCAGCCGCAGTTTAGTCCATAATCTGGCTCTAGGAATAGAATCAAAGGCCTTGGTCAGGTCCACAAAGGTGAGATATAATTTAGCCTTCTTTACTTTTACATACTTGTGAATCACCTGCCGCAGCGTAAAGCAGCAGTCCAGTGTGGACCTGGCCTTGTGAAAACCAAATTGCTCCTGAGAGATTTTCTCCTCTACATCTACCCACTTGGCAAGATGTTCAAACAATACCTTCGCAGAGAGTTTGCCGATAACAGAAAGCAAGCTAATCGGTCTATGGCAGGCGGGATCTTGGACTTTCCCCTTTTTAAAAATGGGAACTATGATACTACTCATCCAAGAAGCCGTATCCTGTCTCCTTCCGCTACAGCAGGGAATAATTTGGCCAGGAACCGCGCCCACCATGTTGGACTTGCCTGCAAAACTTCTGAGGTTATAAGATCAGGGCCTGGGGCCCTATTGCTTTTTAAATGCCTAATCTGTGCCACTATTGTTTCCTCAGAACAGCCTCCTAGGTGCCATTGTGAAGTGGAGGCATTTAAAGACTATTGCTCGCTCAGAGTACAAGTCCTTAAAAAAGGACTCCCATGCTGGAGTAGGGGGGTCCTGACCCCACAATTGGCCTTCTTGGCCTAATGATTCCATTCAGGGCTGACCAAAATCCATTCAAATTCCCAGTGGAAAGATCAACAAGCATCTTTGCCCATTTCTCGCAATAGAAGGTGGTCCGTTTCGCCTTTAAAAGCTTGGAGAAGGTGGCCCTGAGTATCTTGAAATCCTCCCCCAACCAAGGAGACAATTCCCTGACCCACCTTCTCCTCAGCTGAACCACCATCTTTTTGAGCTCCCGGCACTCAGAATCAAACCACTTGCAGACCGGTTTGTGGAGCTTAGGACCTCCCTTAGGTTTGGTAGTAAGCTGGTCTTGTACTATGGCAAGGATTTGATCATAAATTAAAACAAGACTTTCTGCCTCGCAAGAATTCTTCATCATTTTTCAAAGGTCAATGAGGGCTTCTAGCCTAGCAATCCTATGCATTTCATGGATCAGCTCTGGAAAAGGAAATCTCTTCAAAACTTTCAGGGGTTCTTGGGTAGTATCAATAACGGCGATAATACTCAGAGGAGCCTCACACACTATATGAGTAGCTAGTACTACATGATCACTCTCCGGCCTAATAATCCAGTTGACCTGCCCAAACTGTTGTTGATGGCAAGCCTCTACCAGGATTAAATCAATAATGCTATTGCCCTGAGAGCCAATAAAAGTAAATCCTCCAGGAGGATCATAACACAAACCCTCCTGCAACACCTGAAGGCGAAAGGTCTGGATCAAAATATTAAGATGGTACCTGGCTTGGGCACCTACACACACCCCACCCGACTTAGCTTCTATATCCATAACCATCCCCCCTACCTCCTGATCCAATCACTCGAACCAGTGCAAATTACAGTCCCGCACAAAGACCAGCCTAGCTTGTGGGAACCGCTCTTCCGACCTCAAGATTGCCTCTTCCAATGCCGACCACACCTCTTGTTGGTAATACCGTGAGGAGGCTGGGGGAATATAGACATTAAAAATTAAATATTGGTCGTGGGGGGATTTGCCAAGCTGCAAAATCCCCATCTGGAATTCTGGACTGTATGATTCCAGTAGAGTGAAACAGTGCCCTCTGGCACATAGGATCAAAAAGGCCAACCCCCCTGAAATACAGCCTCTAGAACCCTTCTTCAAACCCCCATGTAAAAAAATGTCAAACCCCTGGAGACTAAAGTCCTCTTCCCCCCCTTACCCACATCTCCTGAAAACATGAAAGATCAAAACTAGCAAGAAACTCAAGGCATTCAAGGTCGATCACACAAGGCTTAATGCCGGATATATTCTATTCCATGTAGGATGAAGTAGATCCTGTCTGTAGCTACTTCATCCTTTAGTACTATAGATTAAGTATTATAGGATGATACTTTCAGATCATTTAATGTCAAATGACATAGCATAGCTATAATAGGGATGGGCAGCATAGCTGCACTGGGGCCCACGAGCCTGGGGGTGGGGGCGATGGCTCTTAGTGCATCTGTGTCCCCTGCCGCTGGGAAGAGGCCTCATTCCATCTTCTGCAACAGGGCCTATTCCAACCTACATGTTTTATTCTGTTAATGGAAATAACTAAATTTAAGGCAGGGTCAATATTCATGAAGAAGAAAGGATCAGATGATATTGATTTTTGTACTCCCATGCTCTCCCCCTTCATCCAGTCTTGGATTGCTGATTGTCTTGCTGACATTTCTGCATGGCTGTCTCGCTGCCAACTCAAGCTTAATATGGCCAAGACCAAACTCCTTATCTTCTCCCCCACAAAACGTTCCCCCTCCTACTTCCCTCTCAATTTCCATTGATGGAGTAACCATCTAGCCAGTAGCCTGAGATTCATCTTTGATTCCTCCCTATCCCTAGGACTGAAAGAAGAATGAAATAATTTCTCGCGAGAATCTCATGAGAAATTTTAGAATCTCAAAAATGCCCCCCAAATGATCTGTGGATGAGCAAAATAGCTGCACATGCGCAGAACGGCCCTGGTGGTAATTTTTGTGCATGTGCAGATCATTTTCTTTCTATTTTGAGATTCTTGAGGTTCTCGAGAAAATTTTGTCAAGAGGCCTGTTCTCAACGAGATTTTCGAGAAGGACAAAATCTCATTTCAGCCCTACCTGTCTCTCCCATTGTTCACCTCTCCCTTGTCTCTTAGATTGTAAGCCCCTTGGGGGTAGGGACCTGTCTATAACTATTGATTGTACCATGCCAGGTACATCGCTGGTGCTATATTAATAATAAATAAGAATAATACTGTTCAGCAATGAAGTGCCATTTTAAGTACAGGTGCTAAAATGGTGTGATTAAAACCAATGTAGCACATCAAGAATGAACATGTTGGCTGCCTGAATCTCAGAACTGACCTTTCGTAAGTAGAGATTCCAAGCCATTCACAATGTGTAATAAGGAAACAAAGTGTAAATTATTCCGTTCACAGATGTCTATGTTAAAGCTGCCTTTTGGTGCATTCATGCAGAGGGCAAAAGCATATTAAGTGGCAATGAGTCAGATCAGTCCAGTTTCAAATTAATACTGTAAAGTGCTCTCTTGACAACTTATTAAAAATTTAAGTATGATTTCAAACCCTCAGGCTACTTGATTTTTGTATAGTTAACATTCTCTATTGAAATAGCAATACATAATATCTGTCAAAAAGCCAGTCATAATAACTGTAGGCTCCCTTCCAAAAATAAAGTAGCAGTCTGTATCTGTTAGCACCACATTAGTGCCATGCGCTATGCAGACCCTTCCAAAACTCGATAATTTACTTTGCAGAAACGTGTATGGGGCTTGGTTAGCTCGGAAAGCAGCGCACACTCTGCAAGCAAGAACAAATTATGTTCTCTCCCTCTTTGTCAGTGACACAGTCTGAGCACACCCCTAGCTTTTGATAACTTAGGGAGAGAAAACTCTTGGTTATGTTGGAAGAGAACAAGGAAGTCATTGTTTTCCAAGCATGGAGACGTGTTTTTTAAAAAAATCCATCTGGTTTGTTTTTAATATCCCAAAATGGTTCAAGGCTGACATCATGTTGGTGCTGAAACATATATTCATGGATATTATTCACATTTTCAGATAGCTCTCTAAATATCCGAATAATCATCATAACTGAAACCAGCATTCTTAGATCTGTTTGTTCAAGTATTAATTACTTTCCTTATTTCATTATTTTTGGGGGCATTTTGTTTACTTGTTATAGCTGCTGCACATGCACAATAATAATCTAACAAAATACTCTAAGTGAAATACCAAAACAACTGAGACAGTAGGGATGAGTGAACGCAGTTCAGATGTTTGGAGTTCGGACCGAACTTGGTCTGTTCAAACGTCCGAACCGAACGTCCGAACCGAATTCAAAAACGGCCGAACAGTTCGGTCATGTTCGGGTGAGTTTGGATGAGTTTGGGGGGCGGGAAAAATGTGACTTCTGGCAGGAAAAATGTGACTGGAAGGGGGAGGCAGCTGAGGAGCAGCCTTCCTGGCACCAGGGGTGGAGACCAGAGGTTGTTTCAGGGCCAAATGATACCGATACTGAAAAAAATCTTCGAATTCAGTATCATTATCGGTATTGATAGTGCTATTTTCAAATGTTCGGCCAAGTTTAACATTCCACCTGGCCCCAAGCCTTTTAACATTCCGGCGAGTTTGTAAAACCTGGCTGTTCACCCAGACCTTTGGGGAGGGGGATTGGGTGGGGGGTAATCTCCCCCTACCCTTATTTATTGTTTTATTCTGTGCCTAACCCTGTTTTAATATTATTATGATTGTTTTAAATTTTATACAATTGTATTTTTATGTTTTAAAATTGTTAGCTGCCCCGAGCTGTTTTCAAGAGGGGTGGGATATAAATCAATAAAATAAAATAAATAAATAAATAAGTTCGCTGAACCAAACTCCGCCGAATCGAACAACTGAACCCGAACTCGGGATTCGAACTGAACGACCGAATGTCCAAGTATCTGAACCGCATTCTGTTCGCACATCCCTACGAGACAGGATTAATAGTACCTAAACTATTATTAATATCTTACATTGCATTTTCAGTGTTCAAAGTGCTTTAGAATCCTTATCTAGCTCATCCTCACAACAGCACGTGAAGTAGGTCATGATGTTGTCCATTTTACAGATAGGGAACTGAGGCTGAGATATAGGGTATTTTCAGACGTTACGGGGCCCTTTGGCCCCGTACCGTAACGAACGTCTTCGTTCCCCGCCGGAGTCACCCCGGCACGGCCCAACAGACGTGCCGGGGGGATCCCGGCGGGGAAAGTGGGAGGAGCCGGGGCCGCGCGGCGCAACGTGCGGCCGCACGGCCCCGCCCACTCCACGCACCCCGCCGCCCGCCCTCCGAGGAGACGGGTGGGCGGCGGGGCCAATGCGGCCGCCGCGTCTGGCCGATCGTGCCACGGCCCGGGATCCCGCCGGGGATCCCGGCCCGTGGCACGCG
>QEPC01007394.1:5176-25878 GCA_003113815.1 Sphenodon punctatus | reverse complement strand
CACTGCTGGTGCTATATAAATGTTTGTTAATAATAATAATAATAATAATTTCCATCATTTCCCACTAATTTCCAGTATTTTCATCATTTCTGCAATTTTTCATCCGTTTCTGGCATTTTCAGCAATTTCTGGTATTTTTAAAATCAGTTTTACCAGTTTCTGGTATTTTCTGTCAGTTTATGGCACTTTCTGTCAATTTATGGCTCTTTTAAATGCCGTAAATTGACACAATTTAAGGCAGGCAGCAATTGCAGCACAATTGGCACAATTTAAAGCAGGCAGCAAGGCAAGGTTTGCAAGGCGGTGCGGGTGACCAACTCAACATTTTGTAAATAGTGAGAAACAGTGAAAAGTATTGAAAAGGAGTTAAGTTTCCTCATTGCGTGAATGAAGGCGAATTACCTGTTTCTGACAGAAACAGCATTTTCTGCATTTGCTCATTTCAGGCCTACTGGTATCTGGTAGTGTCTGGCAGACATCTGGTTAACCGTACTACCATTTTCCCATACTGTTTTTCACCCCTCCCTCATTTCCTCCCTCCCTTAGGACCTGGTTCAGTTATGCTGTAATGTGGTAAACAGTAATGTAGTAAATGGTAATGTGGTACTTTGTCGGCGCATCAGAAATGAAACAAGGACAACCATGTTGGGTTTGAAAGGCCACACTCTTTATTCAAATTGGAATTAGGCATGGTGGGGGTAATTGCCCTCAGGCAATTCAGGTCCAGTACCAACTTCTATAATTGGGTACGTAACAACCCCAACAAAGGGGAGGCTTGGATGTACCCTCCATAACCCCCCTTTAACTACCTAACTCAAACGTCTCCCCTCTGGCATTGGCTAACGGCTGCCTCCAGAGGGGACTAAGTCCTTCCAGACCCGAGTCAAGGATTTAAGTTACCGCCAGCTTGGGGACCGCTCATATCCCTTCCCGCCTTTGCCAGTAACTCACCTTGGGAGGTTAACCCTGTTGCTGGCCGCATCCAGTCTATGCCCCAGGTGTTCCCCCCACATCTCTTAGGGAGATGCCTCTTTTACTACTTATTCTTACCAACTTGCTACAGCACTGGACCCCTGCCCCAAAGGGACCGCCACTGCTTCAGTGGACAGGCCCAGCCCCCACCCTGCTCAATCCCACTTAACATATAACCTCTATTAACTTGGCCTTCAACGTTGCAAAATAACAATCATTCCCAGCCTGCGATAGGTGAACCCCATCACCCTGAAAGTTCTCTGGAGTTCTTTGCATGATCCCTACATGAGAGACTCGGTGACCACCCCGGAGGGTGATCCACCTCCCAATCTCCCTGTTGACCTTCCGCTGAGATTTATCCACTTTCCTAGGGTGGTGTCACAGCCAGGCCTTGAACCCCTGGCCTTGGGGGAGGTGCTCTCTGCAGCCTGTGCTATTTGCAATATGCTGCAGGGGGCGGTTCTCCCTGTTTGTGGCATCCTCCCTCTCTCTCTCTTGCCTTGCTCACCGTGTACACCTGGTGGTGGGCGTGGCCACACCTGCAATGGTCTGATTGGCTCTGTGGAGTATTTAGGACTGCTGAGGGTGGTGGCAGGTGTGGAGCTTTGAGTCATTTCCCCTTAGACTTGTGCTTGGCCCACTCACTTTGTTCTGTCTCTAGATGCACCTTGTTGCCCTTTGTCTTTGTTGGGAGTAGTGTTTGGTGGTGGTGAGTTTTGTGTACAGTTTCCCCCTCACACCCTGCCTTGTCTTCAGGTTAGTCAGTCTGTCTCCCTGTTGTTCCCTCAATGTCCTACTGTAAGTAATCCCTATTGTTTGCTGTATCTGTCTCCCTGTTCCTTCCTAGTTTCTGTGTAGTCTGGTGTCTCTGTGTCTAGTTGTCTCTGTGTTCTACTTCTCCTTATTCTTGTCCCTTGCTCCCAGGGCTCCCTCGCCTTGTTCCCCCCTCCTTGCTCCCAGAAGCTCCCCTGCCTTGTTCCTCCCTCTTTGCTCCCAGAGTTCCCCTGTCTTGGCTCCCTCCTTGCTCCCAGAGCTCCCCTGCCTTGGCCCCCTCTTTGCTCCCAGGGCTCCCTCACCTTGGCCCCCTCTTTGCTCCCTTGCCTTGGCTACCTCGCCTGGTTCCTCCCCTCCTTGCTCCCAGGGCTCCTCGCCTTGGTCCCCCCTCCTTGCTCCCAGGGCTCCCTCGCCTTTGTCCCCCCCTCCTTGCTCCCAGGGCTCCCTCGCCTTGGTCCCCCCTCCTTGCTCCCAGGGTCCCCTGTGCTTCAGGTTTCCCTCGCTCCTCCCCTTGCTTCAGGTTTCCCTCGCTCCCTAGTTTTGGTTTCTCAATCCCTAGTCTTGATTTCTTGCTCCCTAGTTTTTGCCCCTTGCCCCCCTTGCTCCCTAATCTCGGTTTCTTGCTCCCTAGTCTTGTCCCCTTGTCTCCCTAGCCTTGGTTTCTCGATCCCTAATCTTGGCCCCTCGCTCCCTTTCCCCTGACTCCTTGTTCCTTACCCCTGATCCCTGGCTCCCCTGCCTCTGGTTCCTTGAACCCTGCCTCTAGTTCCTTGATCCCTCACTTCTGGATCCCCTGTCCCTTGACCTCAATGATGAGCCGTAGGCGTTCTTAGACCAGCAGTGCTGGGATCCATGCTGAACACCCTAGCTCCTTGGTATCGGAGAGTGGCTGAGAGGTTTCCCCGTGTGTACTAAGGGACATCCCAGATTCCCTACACCTCGTTCCCCCCTCCTGTCTACCCACTCCCCCTCCCCTTTCCCTGGCTCTGCCCCGGAGCCTGACAGGTGGATAGCCTTATCCCAACACAATCGCGCCACCCAGTCCGTCCACACTACCACCACCCCGGGGAAGACTTTTTCCAGCTCCATAATATCCAATTTAACTTTAACAATTAAACCTAAACCTTTGCTCTCCGTTAAATCATTTTCACCCAGATGGATTACCACCACATCTGGTGTGGTCCCTCGCGTGTTGACCTTCCAGGTGGGGAGCAGCTGGTGCCACCGCATTCCGCTGCATCCCATTCATCTAATTACTGCTCATGCAGATATCCCCAGCTGGCTTTCCCAAGAGAACTGTACGTCTGCCTTCCCCGCCCATCGTACAAGTCTGTGGCCGATAATCCAAATGGCACTTCTACTGTGATGCCGCCCGGGACCTGGGTGCATAACATCAAACACATTAGTGTGAGAAACTGTGCACGTACGACTTGTAAGCCCGTGACTTCCAACACCCTACCTCTCTCACTTGTTGTTCCGAACAGCCAGCTTGGGCCGCAAAGGAAGCTGCTCCGATCCTAAATTAATGGAACCCATAATCTAATGGTGGTAATCCTAAATAACCCAAAGCCTTTTTAAGCACTCCCATAAATTGCTGACGACTAACAAAACTACCATTCGTATGCTGAAACAGAAGCCCTCCCACTGAAGGTCGAACCGCCATATATCCCTGATATGCCCCTACTGGGCAAAGTTCAGGCGCCCCCGCCTGATTCAGGCAAACCACTCGACCTCTGCCCTGCCGGTCAGTTTTGGACTGCCTCAGCCAAACCCAAAGCATACTTCCCCTTACCTGAACATCATCAATGGAAAAGGCCCTATCAGTGGTGTCCCTTGCCGACTCCGCCACCAACTCACTAATACGAAATGCCCCAAAGAACGCCAATTTTAATAAGGCCCCAAACAAAACCACCTCAAAACCGTTAAAACAAACGTCCGGGAGGGCGAAACACAACCTTACCAACAATGAAGGGGTAATAGGCTTCCTAGTGTCAGGCTCGATCAGAGTCTCTCTAGCCCAAACTTGCAGCATTCTGCGGGCAAAGAAGCCCTGATCTGGCTGGGGGTGCCCTGCCAGGTGACTGACAAATCCCAACACTGAAAGCATCCCTGCAATGGTCCCCATCGCAGAGCCAGCCCTCCTGAGGGCCATGGCAAACTGCAACATCTGCCCTTCAGGAATGGGGAACTGCAAAGCCCAACCTTGTCGCCACCTAAACTGCTGGAACTCCTCGAACACCCTCTGATAGGAAACCCGCGTCCGCACCGCCAGGGATCCCTGAATAATCTTGTACAGTTCTAGGATCCAAGGCTCCACAGTGCCTCCAGGGGGGAGGGGTCCGGTGTTGCTCTGGCTTCCGGGACCAAAGAGCGAAATCGCTCCATCTGGAAGCGAGAAAGGGCATCAGCTGCACTGTTATTCACCCCCAGTACATGCTTGGCCACAAACAAAATGTTGTGCCGCAAGCACTCCCGTACAAATTTCCTAACTAGCCTCATCACCCTTGGGGAACACGATGACATGGAGTTGATCACATGGACAACTGCCATGTTGTCACACCAGAAAACCATGGCACTATTCGCCAACTCCTCTCCCCATAGCAACGCTGCTACCACTAATGGGAAAAGTTCTAGAAAGGTAAGATCCCGCAACACCCCACTCTCTTGCCACTCCAGGGGCCACGCGGCTGCACACCACCGTTGTCGAAAGAAGACCCCAAAACCGTACCCACTGGCTGCATCTGAATGTACCTGCAGCTCGGCTTCCAGCAAGAGGTCCTCTCTCCAGAAACTAGCCCCGTTATATTCCTCTAAAAATTCTGCCCATGTCTGCAAATCCTCTTTCATATCCTGAGTCAGTCTTATGTGATAATGCAGCTTCAATTCCCCTCTGAGCTTCCCATTAAGCCTTGACAAGAAGGCTCTGGCGGGTGCAACCACCCGACACGCAAAGCTCAGACTACCTACAAGTGACTGCAACTTCCTCACCGTGATCTTTGAACCTGCCAAGCATGCCACCAGCTTTGCCCTGAGCGATGTAAGCTTGGTCTGGGGGAGATGTGATACACCCTGGACTGTGTCCATCTCAATGCCCAAATATGTCAGGGACGTTGCCGGCCCCTCTGTTTTCTCCGGGGTCAATGGAATGCCTAGATCATCTGCCACTTTCCCAAATGTTTCCATCAGATCAAGACACTCAGACATCCCCAGATGGCCGATGAACAGGAAATCATCCAAGTGTTTCCTGACCTTGCCCCCAGACGCTTTCCGCTTTACCACCCACTCTACCAGTGAGCTGAAATGCTCGAAGGCAGAGCAGGAAATTGAGCAACCCATGGCCATGGCACGGTTGAAATAAAACTGTCCATCCACATGGTAACCCAAAAGATGAAAGCTGTCGGGGTGAACAGGGAGCAACCGGAAAGACAATTTAATATCGTACTTCCCGAGAAGCGCTCCCTCCCCGGCTCCCTTCACCACTCGCTCAGCATCATCAAAGGGGATGTATTGCACAGATGCGAGGTCACCCGGTATCGCATCGTTCACTGACTTCCCAGGTGGATAAGACAGGTGGTGAATCATTCTAAATTCCCCAACTGCCTTCTTAGGCACAAGGCCCAGCGGGGAGACTATAAAGTTCTCAAATGGAGGGGAAATAAAGGGACCTCCAACCCTGCCTTCCTTTACCTCTTTTCCCACTTTTTCCCTAAGGATATGCTCCATACCTACAATGGACTTTAAATTGCGGGAATATTACCTGACACCACCTTCCCCGCCGGTATCCTAAACCCATAATGAAATCCATTAACTATATACAACACCTCTGCTCTATCCGGGTGACCCCTCAATGCTCTCTCCAACCTGTCCACTCTAACCGGGGTTGGAGCCCTTTGGTACATTACCTCCCTGGCCACCTGCCTGCCCCCCTTTTCACTGGGGGGGGGGGAATCCAGCCCACGGCTTACTCCCCCCTTGTCATCCCCTTGAACAAGCTGTGGTGGCATGATTTCCTCCGCAAACCCCACATGCGCCCGCACCTCCCATTGCGGGCAAATTCCCAGCATACTGCTGTCATGGAGGTTTGGGCCTTCTGGCCCTCGCTTTGAAAGGGGTCATTAGAAGGTGCCACCCCCCCTTTCGTTAACATGTGCCCCGTGTTGGTCCTTCTCCCACTAGCTGTGCCCGTCATGCTATCAAGCCACAAGTCAATAGCATGCACATCCCAGTGAAGCCCGAGTGTATAAGCAGCCCTATGCCTGAAAGCTTCGTCGTACCTAAGCCAGACTCCCGAAGGGCCTGTGTCATAAGTACGCCGAATAATATCTGCATATTTCATCATAGCGTAAGCCCTATCTGGGTAGGCCTGCGCTATGACCCCCTGGTAAACTGCAAATGCTAGGGTCCAATTGGTCCAGTTGCGATCTACCTTTGGCCGCTTAAATTTCTCCTTTTCCTTCTCGTTCTCTTTCTCCGACAGGTCAGACAATAGATCCGTAAACAGCAGAGAAAAAATATCCAAGTACTCCCCTTTCCATATTTTTCCCTTGTCGTCTGTGACAAATGTGCTCCCAATGGGGCGGATACATCACCGTACCCTCCCCCTAGTGGGGGCAGCAGCCAAACCCACTGGACATCCCCAGCCCACCCGACCTGGGGCCGAGCTCACACTTGCAAGGCCTGACTCCCGTAAGGGCCTGTTGCCGGCCCAACATCACTACTGCCTGCTGGGGGGGGGCTGCTGCCTGGGGGCTGGAAACCACCCTCCATTCCACCAGAGTCGCGGGGTCTCTAACATACTCCTCCCAGCCTGACCGGTTCCTGTCCCGACTGCTGGGGTTGCCATGGCTCCAGTGACTCCTGACCCCCCAGCCTGGCCTGGGCCCCCCATCCCTGGGGCCCAAGGCCTGGTCCCCCTGCCCCTAGCCCTGCATTGGGCATGACCTGAGGCACACTGACACCACCCCCCACCCCCAAGACCACATACCTGTCTGTGAAGTGCCCGAAGCTGCCGGTGGTGGCTGGTACATTTGTGCCATGGCCTGGAGTCCCCTCTCAAGAGATGCTATCCTTTCCAATGCCTCCTGCACTCCTGCCACTGCCGGGTCCTCCCCCGAACCTCCTGCCGCCTGGTTATCTAACCTGTCAACAGGCAAGAGAGAAACCCCCCCTCCGAACTGTCTGCCAGCAGCAAGGAAGGGTTTGCCCCAGTCGCAGGCTCCCCGGGTTCATCCACCACGTGGTCACCTCTCCTAGCCCTCTGGGGTGATGGAGACTCACCCCTATATCTAACCGGAGGCCCTGCTGCTCACCTCCCCCGCTGTCTAGGTGGGGTCATTTCCCCTCCCTGCAGTGGGGGGGGGGCAGATGTCAACTGTGGCTGACTGCTCTGCCTTCCTCCCTGCCCCCATTAAGGCACAACTCCACCTGCAGAAAAACCAGCAGCAGCTGAGAGCCCCCACGGCTGCCCCTGGGCCATGGACTGCCCCGCTCCGAAAACAGAAGGGAAGACACTAGGAGGGCCCCCATCCCCCAGCATCTGGAAAACAGGGTGTTGAACACCCGTACCTCTGTACCCCCTGAATTCCTGTGGAGGCTGGGAACTAGGCCGCATGCCACCCCCCCTCCAGCTGCCATCGCATCGGGCCCCGGATACAAGAACCCACCCCCTTGCTGGGTGACGCTACCCACCGACTGGTGCTGGAAAACCCCTTGCCCCATGGTAACCAGAGCAAGGGGCCCCCCGCCCGTTGTTGAGGGAACTCCTACCCCCCGAATCATGCAGGTGCCATCTGGTTGCCCGTGCTCATACACCCCGGAGAAGACACTCCATTATATCCCACAGAGGCTTGACCCTGGGGGGTGGACATGCCCCCCCCACTGCCCATGACGGGCCCGCAGCTGACCCTAATGGGAAACCCCCCTGCGGTGAAATCCCCATCGCTGCCCCGAGGGGCTGTACTCTACCATCACCCCCACATGGCCATCCTCCCAGGCCCGGTGGTCCTGACCCCATTCCTACTCCTCCCTGGGCACCAAATATGCCCACCTGCCCAGCTGTCATGCCTCTCATGATAGCCTCGCAACCAGCCAGCCGATCCTGCATGACCCCGAGCACCAGTGGAGCAGATCGCCCTTCCGAGGCTGTCCCGCCACTCCCCCGGCCCAATACCTGATCCTCCTCAGTAACTTGAGTCTCCTGCTGCCACCCATCCATCTGCCTCATCTTCTTCTTGGGCTTCTTGGCTTTTGTGCGCCCCATCCTACAGTCAAACCCAGGCACCACACTACTGCCCCTATGGACACCTTAAAACCTCTCAGGCTGGGGCCTGCTCAATCTGCTGTGCTTCCCACAAAGGGAACTCGAGATCTAACCTTTAGGAAGTTGCCACCAAAATGGGAGCTTGTCCCCCTACCCCACGAGGCGTACAATCCACAGTCCTCGTGGCGAGCCCTGCCAGGCCCACCCTTCTTCACCCAAAGGCCCCCACTATTCCTGAGGCCTAGGTAGGGCCTAATGAGGCTGCTCTGCCTCCCCACAAGGGGGGGGGGTTCGAGACCCGCCCCTCAGAAATTCAGCCCAACAGGGGAGGACTTGCCCCCTTATCCCAGGAGGCCTTTACTCGAAACCGTTGTTGGAGAGCCCCACACAGCTCACCCTTCTGCACCCTCCGAAAATCAGCCCGACAAGAGGGGTGGGGGGTGGCTTGTCCCCTTACCACAGGAAGCCTTTCCTCTACACCCTTAGTGTAGAGGAAAGCCCACCTTTCTTTACCCCGAGACCCCGACACTCCAAGGGGCCTCTGAGGCACCACTATCAGACCTTGTGAACAGTACCAGGGGCGCTCCCCGGGCACCGCAAAACCACACCGCTCCTAAGCCCCCCTCCTCTGAGCTAACACCTGAAGCGGAGAATCCAGCCGGCTTGCCAACTCTCTGCGGCACTCAGAATGCCGCTGAGCGAGACAGCAGGCGGGAAAGCTCCCCACAAGGGGCGGGGCCTCCACGTTCGCTCGTCATTGGCCGGCCCTGTTACCGGTCAGACTACGCCCGGGCTGCCGAGAGATCCTCGTTGCAGCCCGGCCTGCATGCACCGGCGCTCCCCCTCCAGCGGTGCTGCAAGCGCCCTGGAGGGAACAGAACGCAGCCTTATCTTCCCCCCCCCTTGCTTCATTTCGCTAATGGAGCATGACAAACACCCCTGGTGGCCGCCTAATAAGGTGGGCCAAGGGCTCTTGCTAAACAATCATATCTGTTACCCTGGTTTGGTGGTAACTGGCTACTAGTTTCTGAATAACTTCCAAGCTAACTGGAATACTGGATATTAACCACAGATCCTTTTTTTGCCATCCATTTAGCACTATGCTCCAATCCACTCTGAAAAATGGCCGGCTGGTTCCATCCTCTCCACTTATGATTGGTTGTACCATATAAAATGAAGAGGGTCAATCCACCCATTTTAATAGCTCCAGTAGTGACAAGCAGGAGAATCCCAGAATATGAAGAAGGGAATTTCCCCTCCTTTGAAAGGAAGATGGGGGAGTGCCAGCCATTCACTTATTTTACCGGTAAAGATAGGCAAACTCCTTTGGGTCTTTTATCTGAATCTTTTGTGGCTTGTGTAATATAATTAACAAGGAAGTTTATGAAGAGTATGACATGTTTATTCCTGCATGTACCCGGCTCTTTAGTGACTGGATATGATTTATCAGTATTCTGACAGTGCTTTCACTTTGAAGTATTTGTCTTACATGCGTATGTCAAGAACAATATGTCATACATGCATACCCCATACTGTACGTGTCAAAAATGTCCCTTGGAAATACCACAGGAGATCCAAATGAGGACTAGCTGATTTCCTGGTTTGGAGTGGATTTTTGGAACCATCAAAGTGTCATAGTGCAATTTAGATATCCACACAGGAAATGAGGCTGCGTCCAAATTTGACAGTATATGAATACGACTGTCCAAAATTTTTCTGAGATCCCCTCAGGTAAATCTAATGAAATAGCACAGTACACTAATTACTGCTGACATTGTTAGCTCCTTGGAAGTTCTTTTTCGATTAGCAAATTTGACAAATAAATGGCCTACTACAAGTAGGTTAAAATAGAAGTCTGAGGATGATGTTTATGGATACAGACACCCAGGTTAAAGGTTGGAAGAAACAGCATCAACAGTCAGCCACAATGAATCTTTTAAGACTTTAAAAGGTTGTGCAAGGGATGATGTATGTTCACTCTTGTTTATTATTATGGAGTGACTGCAATTATCACCCAAACAATCAAGAGCATTACTGTGTCATCGCAAGAGACTGTCTGATGACATCCCACAGCCCTCATCCTAGTTAACTATTTGCTTCATAATTCATAAAAGTTAACTTTCTGTGCAATGCATGTGCTGCTGGTATGGCATCTTTTGAGAGCATGGTTATATGCAGTAACTATTGGGCATGTTTTGGTACATTTAATTTCATTTACACGATTGCAAACATCTACTTCCTTGATTTACTTATAGCTACACAGTAAATGAGTGTCAAAGTCAGGAGAAGATCTAAGGAGGACTAACTCTGACCTTTACTCTTGATCCCTCTTTGATCAATGTTTCAAATACACAGCAATAATTTTAACGTCTTTGTTTCTAATTAACGCTTATGCACTGAAAACATTTCAAGATCTTCTAACTAATCACTGGGGTACAAGCGTGTGTGTGTGTGTGTGTGTGTGTGTGTGTGTCTGTGTGTGTAAATATTAAATTCAAATTTATTTACGGCTTTTGCCAAAATAATGTAAACATAGAGACTATACATTTAGTTTTATAATGTTAAATCCCTACAGGGATTACAACCTACTGCTACAGCCTACAGTTCCTCTGCCTACAGCTGCTTTGGAAAATGTGCTAGCAGTTTAGGAGACCAAGCTACCACCTCATTCACAATTCTTCCCATTGTTTCTCCAGAGCATCCCCGAGGACAGCTGCAAGTCAGGGCCATAAGTATGCATCACTGTAACTTCTTCTCCACCAGTACTCGACTGGTTACCAATACAAGACTGGCTACCATACAGTGCCAAATACGGAATGCAAATGAGGCTAGAAAATATATGTAGAGTAGACATCAGATTCCCAGGTGCATATGGGAGCTCTGAGCAATGAGAGCAGTTCTATAGGCTTACCCAAACAGAGCCCCAGTTATAGTCCCTCTCCTTCATTTGTTCCATACACATGGGCCATTGTGACATGTTCTCACCAAGCATTCCTTCCTTCTCATGACCTATTACCCTGTTACTGGTCCTCACTTCTATAAGTGACAAAGAAAGAAAGAAGCAGGGTGTAGAAGGGGGGAAAGTATTCAACAAGAATACTTGTTGTCAGCTGTCCAGAGTATCATTCAGTTTTACTGTAAGAAAAAGGAACAAGGAGGACATTTGATGTAGTGATGACGATCACAGAACCCACAGATCAAGCAAAAATGTTACCTTCTCAATTTGTTAGTTCTATTTTATTAGATAAAAGAATGTTGGTGAAATTCATCACAAGTGGCGCTACTTGGCGCTGAATGATATCTGCATAACCTAAACCTGTTAATCTGAAGTGCATAGTTAAAACTATATGGAAGCCTCATGACACCTGGCTTGGGAACGCATCTGCTGAAGAATAATAGGAGAGAACACGCATGTTATGCAGCGTAGCATGGTCAAAAGAGCCAGCAAGCCATCGAAATCAGACAAGAGAGGAATGGAAAGCTTAAGCTAGTCTTCAGTTTTTCCTATTTTTCCATGCCTCTGTAAAGAAATACATATAACAACGGTATGGATAGAAGCCATGGATGAAACAATTCCTTGGGTAACCTGTAATGGGACTGGTATAATTAGTGGAAAATAGGGATGGGTGAACAGAACCAAGTTCGGAAATTCGGTTCGGTTCGAAAATCGAGTTCGGTTCGGAAGTTTGGTTCGGTTGACCGAACTATTCGTGTTCGGTCCAAACTCCAAACTTCCGAACAGAGTTCGGCAGTTCAAACCCCATTGAACTAAATGGAATATTATCTTATAGGGATGGGTGAACAGAACTGAGTTCAGAAATTCGGTTCGGTTAGAAAATCAAGTTCGGTTCGGAAGTTCGGTCCGAACTCAGAACTTCCTAACCGCATTCGTCCATCCCTAGTGGAAAACTCCCATTTACTTTAATGAATGAGGACTACACCTGGAGGGTGGTTGCTATGTTGGTCCCAGATGTAAGAGATAGAGCTAAAATAGTTCAGATGAGATCTTTCATTGGACCAACTTCTGCTCAGGGGTGTAGCTACCATGGCGCTTGAGCCCTGACCTCTAAGAGGGTCCTTTGCAAAAGGCCTGAGCAGCACTAAGAAAAGTTCAGAGTGGGCAGGGGAGGATGAGGCCAACACTCTGCCCCACCCACTCTGAAATGTTCTGGTGGACCTCAGGCTGCTTGCAAAGGATTCCATCAAGAAGGAAGTTTTCAGAGTAGACAGAAGTAGAATGCTGGCCCTGCTGATTCCTAAAACTACCTTCCTTCCTTCCTGGTGGGGTTGCTGTCACTCTGGGGGAGGGGGGCTCACAATCTGTGGGGGAGACAAAGGTTGGCTGGAAGCCTTGGGAGGGTCACCATTTAAGGAGACTATGCCCCTCTTGCCTTCGGGGGGGGGGGGGGAGGGGAGAATTTGGGACGAGCCCAGTCTTGCTACACTACTACTTCTGCTGGTAAGAATATGCAAGGTTTTGGGTCACATAGGGCCCTTTCTCAGAACTATATATTATTAGTTCATATATTAGTCATTTGTGAAAAAGAAAGGTATTTGTCTCAGCTTTTTCATGGAGATAATGAGCAGCTTCTTTCTTTCCTTTTTTCTGTTTTCTTTTTAAACAAAAAGGCTTTTTGCATTCAAATCCTCTTGGCATTTTCATGCAGCTTTTGGGAAGAGCCAGTAACTCTGTAACTCTACAAGTCAGTTGCATGCATCTGAAACTTCCTCTTGCAGCTGTGGTTTTGTCTGGGTCAGGCTAACCTTCGTTTGGCTGTGCTTGTCAGGGTAGGAAGCCTGCCTGACTCCAGTGCTCAGTGACTGCAAGTTCCAACACCATCTCAGCCTGAAAGTTATGTAACTGTGGAAGATTAGTCATGTGTGGGAAAACCCACCTAAATGAATACATACTGCAACTGTAAAAAAAAAAAAAGAGCATTCTTGTCTCCTGAATGCTTGAGTGTAAACCTTGCCATTTGAACTATACGTATTTATCCATTTATCCCTTTAGTCAAAAGCTTGAATATTTTGCTTTGTTACATCATTGCTACCACAACACTTCAAGGCTAAGGGCCATTTCTGAAATTAATGGAACAGACCTATCTGAAGATGATGGGTAGGAGTTCCTTGTTTCACCCTACTGGTACCTACAGAGAGTTTGCAAATAGTCAAAAATTGCATTGCCTGAGTTCATGTCCATATTCTTAAATATTTTTCTTTTTTGGTATGTAGCTGTGTTTTAAAACCTCCTTTACTTCACCATTTAGCCACATTGGTCCTCTTGCCACCTCTTTTGATTTTTGGAATGAATTTAATCTGGGTCTCTAAGATGGTGTTTTTAAACAGTCTCCATGTAGCAACTAGGCCTTACTTCTGTACCTTTGGTAGTCGAACTGTGAAAATGTGACTGCTAAGGGAACTGATATCTTTTATTGGACCAACTACAGTTGAAGATGATCCAGTAAAAGATCACTATAGTACTTTGTCTCTATTGCCTATATTTAGGTCCGACACAGCACCCTTACTTTCTCTACACTTGTAAGGGAAGGGCTCTTATTTGGATTTTGTGAAGGACTCAGGTTGTGAGTTCTTTCATGTTTTTCTCTTTAGAACAACAGCAAAGGCCTTATTTTCTGCATGGTAGATTCTCTGGTGTGTGTGGATTGACATGTTGTAAAAAAGCAATTTAAAAAATAAAATAAAATTAGAAACAATCAGACATACTTATAATGTTCCCTGAATTTTGAAGAAGTGGAGTTTCTACATCACAGCTCTACCACCTGAGTTACCCAACCAACCTCTGGGGTCTCTCTCTTTAATTCAGTCACATACAAACTTGGCATATTGCTCACTTGGCACATTGCTTTGTTAAAGTCTTTTTAGGCACTGTTAGTGTGGCTTAGTGGTTACCTTTTGAGACAGGTTCACCAAGGGTCCTTTCATTATGTCCATACCCCCTTTTTGACAGCTTAATTTCAAAATGACGGGGGAGTGCATTCACATACACCATTTTCTGGAAGAGCTGAAACTGGTAGCTCAATTGCTACCAGTGGGTAACACCGTCTCATGTTTTCAATGTGCTACCCAATCACCAGTACTGATTTTTCAATTCGCTGGTTGCCAATCAGTAAGTTGGAACAGAAAACTGGAAAATCTGGACAGAAAACTAAAAAATTGGTATGGGAAGTCATTCTGGGACATTGGGTACCCGAATCAGGTCACAATTGGATACCGATTGGTACCCAGTATTTTCGAGTCAATTCAGATTCTGGAAATTTCACAGGTAAACCCATTTTTATGAGTATTTGTTTCAGCTCAGTTTTTTACTTTTAATCCTAAAATGGGTATCTCAGTGAAATGGGAATGAATAGTAGTTTGGTTTGCATCCACTTTGTCGGATCCAATACAAAGAGGGTGAAATTACGGGTTTTCCACATTGTGGTTATTCATTTCCACTCTAATATACAGATATAGATCCTTAAAGTCTCACTCAGTAATAAGTTGATATTGTGTTATTATATTAATATTGTGGCAGCTAGAAATCAGGATACACTATGCTCGAGACATATGCCAAGCTAGAGTTCTTTCCAAATAGAGCTTGCGGTATCGCACAATAGTTTTCAGCTTTAATGGTTTGTTTGCCTTGGTTTATAATATTTTACATTTTCAAACCTCATTTCAAAAGGAAAAGGGCAAGCCATTTATTTGTTGTTGTTTTTTGTTTGTTTAATAAAGTTGAAATGTTTCTTTACATTAAGTCCCAACAAGCAAAGTCAACCAAAGCCAGGAATTCTGTAGACTCCAATGGCTCATTCTTTCTGTTCATAAATGGGGTTTATGTGAACCCAAACTTTTCAGAACATTAGGGATCGCAAAAAACAGTTCAAACAGTTCTACTATAAAACAGAAAGAAGCAATAAAAGGGCTAAAATCTCTCTTTTTACCAAGCACTGTATGAGGCATGTACACAACATTACAGTATCTTAATTTGTTTTGTTTGTTTTTTTAACAAAAGATTGACAAATCTCTTGTGACTTGTGTAGATAAGTGTAACTGCAATACAGTCAAAGAACCTAGTGTGAAAGTGCCCCTGTGTGAGCCACTGTAGCCTCATGAATAAGGTGATAGTCCTGAGTGTTCACTGTTCAAATCCTGTCTTAGTCATGAACTTAGTAGATGGCCTTAGGCTAATCATGCTCTCTCTGCCTTAGTCTTCATCTGTAAAATTGGGATAATAATGACCTTCCCCTGCTGTGCAGGTGAATTAAATAAGGATTGGAAAGCACTTTAAACATTGGAAGTACCATAGAAATGATTATTTTTTAAAAGAAGCTATGCTCATTTACACAAGCTAAACATCTGGTTCAGGTTCCTTTAAATTTCTTGACTTATTCTTAGAGTGCTAAGTTTTAGGAAAAGTCATGAGGAGTTAATGTGGAAAGATATAAATCACAGAATTATAGTTTAGAAACTGTAAAGGTGATGGATATTGTTATGTTCCCAACTTAATCTTACATTTCCCAGCAAAAATAAAAAGAACAGTGAGAAACCAAACTGAGGCAGGAGTTGAGGACAGCGCATTCTGTTATGTACCAGAATTAAGACTGCACAAGATGTCACTGAATATTCAAAGAGCTTAGGTCAGGAGTGGGGGAATCTATGGCCCATGGGCCAAATATGGCCAATGTCCCAAATACAGCCCATTGTTGCAATGTTTTTATTTAACCACTTTGCAATTCCTGGTGCTGGCCCATGGACAGAGCCCCAACCCATATATCCTGAAAAACTGACCTCATGGGAAGGAAACAGAGAAAGGGGGTGATAGTAAATGTGCAGCTGGCATGCCTGCTACACACTCTGGGAGGGAGGGCTGATCTGGCCTTGGTGGTGTCAGGTCGTGGCATGGAACTGACATGCACCTGACTGGGCTAGCTGGTGAGCACTCCCCCACCCCTGGTATGGGGGGAGGGGGGGACAGAACAAACATATACATTACATTTGTTCTGGGGCCGCAAATAGATGCGCTGGTGCATTATGGCTCATGTTGGCCTGCCTGGGTGTCCCTTGGCTGTGGACCTCCCTCCTGGCAGAGGTCCAGGGATACACAGAGTAGAGTTGGGTGTCATCAGCGTATTGATGAAACCGAACAAACCTTTTCATCATCTCACCCAGCGGCTGCATGTACACATTGATCAGGAGAGGGGACAGAATAGAACCTTGTGGGACTCCACGTGAGAGGTCCCAGGGGAACGAAGAACAGTCCTCCAGTACCACCCTCTGGGTTCTTCCAGTCAGGAAGGAATGAAACCATTCAAGAATTGTTCCGCCCACCCCAGCTCAGTCCCGCAAGCAAATCACCAACATCTCATGATCAACAGTGTCAAAAGCAGCTGACAGATCTAACAGAATCAGAAGGGTCAACAGGCCCTGATCCAATTCATGTCGATGGTCATCAACCAAGGCCACAAGTACAGACTCAGTGCAATAACCCAGACGAATGCTGGACTGCGAAGGACCCAGAAAAAAGATGCAGTCCAGATGCTCCTGCAGCTGCCGAGTCACAGCCCATTCAATAACCTTCCCTAAAAAGGGAAGGTTAGAGATTGGTCAATAGCTGGCAAGGAAGTCAAGTGATGGTTTCTTGAGCAGAGGCTGCACCACCGCCTCTTTGAGGCAGCCCAGCACTCTGCTGCCCTCCCGAAGTGAAGCATTGACCACCCCCACCAGCAACGGCCCCAGCGTCTCCTGACTGGGTTTAACCAGCCAGGACGGGCCCGGGTCCAGTTCACAAGAGGCAGCTCTAACTGCCCCAAGAACATCCCCCACATCAGCGGGCAACACCCACTGGAACTGATCCCACAAAACTGGACAAGACGACGCTTCCATAACCTCTGGTTTTCCTACTGTATCAAACACAGTGTCGAAGTCATGGTGAATACGAGCAATTTTATCTGTTGGTGAATACGAGCAATCAACAAATATGTCACAGCCGACACTGGAAAATTTCAGATTCAGGTGGAGGGAGGCCGGACTGGCCACCCCCCTCACCACCACCTAGAAAAGCTCTGCTGGACGTGACTTTGCGGAGGCTATGAGAGCAGCAAAGACCCCCTACTTTTCTGCCTACACAGCCATGACATAGGTTTTTAAACTAACTCTGTGCCACAATCTGTTGGCTTCAGCATGAGTATGGCGCCACCATCACTCCAAGTGCTACCCTTTCTGCTTCAGCTGCCACAGATCCTCCGTAAACCAAGAAGGCCTGTGGTGCCAGTGCTTAGGGAGCAGATGCCTAGGAGCCTTTTGGTCAATGGCCTTACTCAGCAGGGTGTTCCAGAGAGCAACGAGGTCATGAAGCAGATGGTCATCAAGATCAGAGGGTAATTCCCCAAGAGCATTCTGGAACCCAGGGACGAACTAACCAAACTGATTCCACACCTCTCTGGGGGCAGACATGCACCGGGAGACCGGCTTCTGGAGGTAGTGATTCGTCCATGACAAGGGCACTGCTGACACCTCCCCCACCAATAGATTCCCCACCTCAAGGCTGCTGCAAAATATCAGGTCCAGGGTATGCCCTCCATCATGCATCGGGCCAGTGACTACCTAAGACAGTCCCATGCTTGCCATGGCAGCCGTGAACTCATGCTCCACCCCTCCAAAGCTGGTGTCGGCATGAATGTTGAACTCCCCCAAGACCACTGTCTTTGGGGACCGCAACACCACCTCTGACACCAATTCTTCTAGAGTGTGCAGAGATGTAGCCATACAGGTGAGTCCATGGTATACTAGCAGCACCCCCAGCCTGTCTCCTGCCAAATCAATCACAAGATGGAGGCCCTCGATATCTGACATAGTTTGCACTGGATACCTCCTAATGGACCACGAGACCCTGAAAACAATGGCTACACCACCACCACCCCTCTGGCTGTGGCTGATGCTGTATGGAGTACCCAGCTGGAACAAGGTCAGCCAAGATAGGCCCTCAGTCAGCGTCCAGCCAGGTCTTCGTAATGCACATGAGGTCAGCTGCTTGCTTCAGGATTAACTCATGGACAGTTGTAGACTTATTTACAACTGACCTCATGTTCAACACCATCAGATTCAGGCCAGGGGACCTCTGATCATGAACTACCTCTCCACCTGCCCCAGGAGCCAGTGAGAGGGACAGGCACCAAGAACCTGTCCCATCTCACAGATTGAACAAAAACCATCAAAGGAATCATAATTCCCCTGCCCCATCATGATCCCAATGGGTGTGCCCCCCCCGACCAGTCCCCCCATACCCCATCTCCCATGGCTGCTCCACCCAGCAGGTGAGGGGGATCTCCACACCCCCAACCCCCACCCCACTCACCAGGAGGTAACCAAAATTCCCCCCATAGGGGTCATATCCCCGCCTCTCACTGGGGGAAAAGACCCCTGTTCCCCAGCACCAGCTGCAGTCTCCAAACTGTCGCCATGGGCAGCCCCACGTAGAGGGCATTATAGTAATCCAGCCTTGCGGTAACAAATACATGAATGAAAATGGCGAGGTTGGAGTCTGAGACAAATGAGTGGAGCCGCCTCACCAGGTGTACCTGGCGAAGGCACTCCTGGCCACAGCTGCCACCTGGACATCCAAGCACAGCTGTGAGTCCAGTATACCCCCAAGCTCCGCACGTGAGCCCCGTGCGGTGAACCCCATCAACGATGGGGGATACCTCCACACCGAGATCACTGACCCTGCCAACGAGCATCACTTCTGTCTTGTCAGCATTCAGCTTCAGTCAGCTAGTCCTCATCCAGTCCCCCACAGCAGCCAAACACCAAAACTACAGGGCCTGGGTCAGATGAAAAGGAGAGGTACAGTGGAATATCATCAAGATATTGATGACAACGTACCCCCCCCCTCCACCTACAAACAACCTCCCCCAGTGGCTGCATGTACACATTGAACAAAAGGAGGGACAGAATAGAACCTGCAGGACCCTGCATGGAAGACCCCTGGGGGATGAAGTGTACTTCTCCAGCACTACCCCCTGTGATCTTCCAGCTAGAAAGGAACGGAACCATTGCAAAACCATTCCATCCACTCCAGCCAGGTCCTGAAGGTGATTCACCAGCACCTCCTGATTCACTGTGTCGGAAGCCACTGAGAGATTGAGCAGAACCAACAGGGTCAAACGTCCCCTATCAAGCGCCACACGTAATTCATCGACCAAGACCACAAGCATAGTCTCAGTGCCATAACCTGGTCCAAAACCAGACTGCGAGGGATGCAGACAACTGATACTGTCTAGATGCGCCTGCAACTGATGGGCCACTACGCATTCAATATCCTTCCCTGAAAAGGGACGGTTAGAGACAGGACGAAAGCTTGCCAGGGAATTAACATCTAAAGATGGTTTCTTGACGAGTGGCCAGACCACTTCCTCCTTAATGGAGTCTGGTAGCTTGCCCTCTCCAAGAGAGGCATTGATAACCCTGGCCAGTAACGCACCCCATCTCCCTGCTGGCCTTGACCATCCAGAGGGTGGCAAGGGTCAAGTTCACATGTTGTGGCCTGAACAGAAACAAACACATCCCCCGCTTTAGCAGGCATCACCAACTGAAACTGATCCCACAAAGAAAGACCAGACAGGGTATTCCTTACTTCTGACCCTGATACTATCTCTGAAAGGGCGGAGTTGAAGTTGTGTTCAATGCAAGCGATTTTGTCTGTGAAATATGTAATAAACATGCCACAGTGGGCCCTGGAAGATTCCAGGTCCAGGTGGAGACAGGCTGGACTTGACCAGACCTCTCATCACCCGGTAAAGTTCTGCTGAATGGATTTCACGGCCGCGATGATGGAAGCAAAACTATTTTTTTGCTTCCCGCACAGCCACAGCCTATGCTGCAATCAGTCATCTTCAGCACGCATACGGTGCCACTGCTGCTCCAACTGCCTCCCTTTGTGCTTCAGCCCGCTGAGAGCATCCATGAACCATGGAGATCTCTGGTGCCAAAATTGTGGGAGTGAACACCTGGGAGTTACCTGATCAATATCCCCCATTAGCCAGTCATTCCAAAGAGCTATGAGTACATTGATGGAGCAGTCATTGAGGTCCATGGGCAAATCCCCCTAGAGCCATCTGGAATCCAACAGGTTCCATCATTCTCCAAGGATAAACCATCCTAATTGGTCTCACACCCCTCTGGTCAGGCAGACATTCAAGGAGAGAAGTCTGTAGGAGGTAATGGTCTGACCATGACAAGGACAAACTAATAACACCCCCCACCATCAGGCCCCCTGCCTCAAGGTCAGTACAGAAAATCAAGTCCAGGGTATGTCCCCCCTCATGTGTTGGGCCAGTCACCACCTGGGACAGGCCCATGGTTGCCATGAACTCCAACTCCACACCATGTAACCTGGCCCGGCGCGGATGTTGAATTCCCCCAGGACAATAAACCTTGGGGACCGCAAGACCAACCCCAAGACCAGGGCAGCTAAAGAGGATAGGGAGGCCACAAGGCAGTGGGGTGCATGGTACACCAGTAGGATCCCAAATTTGTCCTGGGCCAAATCAACCATGAGGTAGAGACCGTCTATTCCTGGCTCGGTCTGCACCAAAAACCTCCAACAGACAAACTCTCCCGAATAAAATTGCTACACCATTACCCATCCTTTCAGTCTAGGCTGATGCTGAACAGAATACCCAGTCAGAATGGCGCT
>QEPC01007393.1:1793739-1823469 GCA_003113815.1 Sphenodon punctatus | reverse complement strand
GGGTGTCCCCCCTTCCACCCGCACAGCCTGGGAGGGGGAGGGGGGAGGAATTTTTATTCCATTGATTTCAATGGGGACACAGTGCCCCATTGAAATCAATGGAATAAATCCGGTACCGGTATACCGGATTTAATCCGAGAATCCAGTTTTTTGGAAACCGGAAACCGGTAAATCCGGTAATTGCCCCGGGGTCCCAACTCTAGTAATTACTGTCTGGCAAATGCCATGGATGATGAGAGCCCTGTCCATGGTCATGAATCAGGCTACACAGGAACACCCCTCAGCATGATGTCCATCTGCCTGGTCTTGTGGAACCGCCTTTTCAGCCAGTATCTCAGTCATATTCTGTGCCATCTGTGAGTTGTGCTGCAGCCAAACAGACTGCACTTTGTGTCCAGCATGGAGGGCCAGTGTTGAGCTGCATGCTGGAACCACCTTATGCATTGCATCTGCAGATTGTGGATGCTTCTGAACATACAACACCTCAGCGACCAGCAAGAATTGTTCAAGTTCTGCACCCCTTCCATACACAATAGCTGCTATGTATGCCCTCATGGGTGGGACGGAGCGCTCACTCCATGTTCCTTTTTATTGGGGTTACCCTATGCCTGTGCCATGTATCAGCTCTGTTCTGTGTTATTGCCTTGCCCCTTTCTCTCACCCTAACCTCGCTTTGAAGATCCAACCATGGCCTGGTCATGGCCCTCGCTATGCCCCTCCAAATGCCCTCGCTTGGCTTGACAGCACCATGGCTGAAGGAGAAGGAGGTGACCAGCCCACACATTGGTCTTGTCCCTGTTAGGCCATGACCCAATACACCTCCGTTTTGCTCCATGATGGGGCATGTATTGTGCAACAATGATCATGAATCAGCTGGCCCTCATTCTCCATTGAGCTACCTATGGATGCTCAGGGATGCGTGCATGGTCTGTGTGTGTGCGTTCTGTGCATCTACCTCAATCTTCTCCCAAAGGACATGTGTTGGATTTTTCTATCACAGATGCTGTTGTTCTTGGCCTCCAGGTCCTGGCTGAGATTGCCCAGGACCTGCAGGCAGTGATGGCCAACTTCCGAGAGGGCAGCCAAAATTACATTGAGGCCCATGTGTGATCCCACTTCATGCTTTTGTATCACCCACCCTTTTCCCACTGTGGGCTACAGGACATGTGTTCTTAGGGGGGGCATGCTTCTCTCTTTTTCATTCTTTCAGTGTGAGTGCTCATGTGGGACAGGATGGAAGTGTGCCATAAAATAATGGAGATCCTCCTGGATGTCCACAGGCAGGTGCAAGACCTCTCCCACGCCCAGAGCGCTCAGTGGAGCAGGACCTGGGGGAGGTGACCCTTCTTTGTTTTATTTTAATATTCTGTTTGTTTTATTAAATATGAGTTTGTTTTGTTCTGAACAGCACTGTCTGTGTTCTCATTCCTAAAGGGGGTGATCTCCTCTCCTGGTGGGGAGGGGGAAGGGAAGATGTTGGCAGGATTTGTCCTGGGGCTACCAATGTATATTCCCACCATCCTTGTGATGCTGTTCTCTTATCAGTACAGCCCTGGATTGGATGCTTAAGTGGCCCTACCCCTGTCATTGCAATCTGGACTGCTTGAAATTGAACAGTGACTGTTATCCATTTTGGCAAATATGTTTTAAATTGGGCAAAATCAACAGATATTATATTCACCATGGATATTTGTTTCAGAGTTAGTTCAGGACAGGTTTCAAAGTCTAACTAAAGGGCAGTCACTACAAACACCTCTCTGTGTGACTTTTTACTGAGCCATCTTCTGTTAGTGAGAGTATGTACTAGGGATGTGCGAGCTGAGTTTGTGGGTTCAGGGTTCAGCCAGGCCCATTCGCGAACATCACGAATCCGAATTTCCCCCTGCCCGAACCGGCCGAACAAATTTCGGATTCTGAATGCCTTTGGGTGGGGGTGGTGGTAGGGGGGAACCCAGGTTTCCTCCCCCTTCAAGGCTGCTCAGTTGGAAGGGGCACCGGGGCTCACCTCCTCCCCCACCCTGCCCAGCCTCGTAATTTATTTATTTTTTAAAACCCACCCAGGGATCAACCTACCTGGTGGTGACAGGCCTCCGACCCCAGATCCGGTGGTGGCAGTGGCAGCAGCAGGAGCAGCCATGGGTCTGGTGGCGCTGGTGCTCTGGAGCCCTTCAGGCCTCTACTAGGCCTTCCATGTCAACCCGGAAGGCCTAGTAGAGGCCTGAAGCACTCTGGAGCGCAACCACTGCCAAACCCACATCTGCTGCTGCTGCCATTGGCAACACCACCAGGAAGGCTGATCCCTGGGGTGGGGTGGGTTAAAAAAGCAATAATTATGAGGCTGGGCAGGGGAGGAGGTGAGCCCCAGTGTCCCTTCCACCTGCACAGCCTGGAGGGTGGGGACCGGGTCCCCCAGCCCCCTCGAATGGGTTCACCCCCCCAAACCCATTCGGGCCAAAGAGCCCAAACCCCAAATGGTTTCAGGAGGTGAAACCCAGACAGTTTTGGTAGTGAACCCCAAACGGGCCAAACACCGACCCCCCCCCGGTGTTCTAGGGATGGGTCCCTAGTATGTACACTTTCGGACCATATAGGGACCTTTCTCATGCAAGTAAATTAATTAAATTACAGCTGGACCAATAAAGTTAACATCTGATCTATTCTGAATCCATCTCCAATTGTGAGACAACTGTTTACCATGACTTAAATTATTCTTTTGAATATAAAATACATTGCTTCTGTTTATTTACAATAACCATCCTGGCATTTTGATTATATTTTCCAGGATTCTGTCCTTTACATGGGATGAAAGGACAATGCATAATTGTCATTTAATGATTGTATTTTGTTTTTAATCTGAGAGCTGTAGGCAGCTATTGAGCTATCAGATTAGCTAGTAGGGGTTTAACAGGAAGTTGGATGGAGCTGCTTTGAACTTTAAGAACCTCTGAAATTCTCCTGTGTTCATAAATCTTTCACTGAAGCATTTGTTTTGCTGTTGAAGTTTCTGGAGTTTTCATTTCCATTAACGTTGGTATATATGACAGGTGGTGGTTGGGCTGAAAATTAACACATATTGTACTGGACTGTTGCTGGATAGAGCAGCAGAGGGAGATGGAAATTTAAGCCATTAAAAAAAAAATCAACTTGTATTGATTTTGTGCTTGATAGCTGATCTGGCAAATGAAACATAAAACTCCAGCACAAAATATATCTAGCAATATAAAGTGATGAATACTCAACCTCAGTCATAGCCGTGTTACCTGGTGTCTACTTTACAGGTGTTGGTTGACTTTGCTTGTAAGTGAAAGAACATTTGGTGCCACACCAGGAAGGAGACAAGGACATGTTAAGTGGGATTTAGAAGGCTGCACTCTTGATTGTAAATTCAAATATCAGCAAAACCCAGGTGAAGGAACTACACTCCCTGAAAAACCAGGTCCTGATTTGATAACCTAATAAGCCAGAGGACCCGAGGTATGGCCCGAGTTCAGCCTCCTATTAACAAGCCACAATGGTTCTCCCCCACCTTGGTCCAAGATGTCCAGCTTGGATGGTGGGATATACAATCTGTATGAGTCCCCCTAATGAGTGTTCAAAGCCTATAAAGCCATTGGTTCTTTTTCAGTGGGTGCTGGATCTATTGAAAATATAAAGAGTGGTATTTAAAGCCGCTCCCCTCCCCACAGTTAGGGTCACCTACTGCTAATATTGTTGAGAAGGTAGTGCTAAAGGGGTCTGAAGTGGGAGCATTGTGAAGGGTATATCCATTTCACAGCATTCCCTCAGACTCACTTATATTTCCCCTGTCCTGCTGCATGTTGACACTAAAAAATTATAGCTTAGTAGACCTGAAGCAGGAGTGATCTAAGGTGGCTAAGTTGTTGACCATTCAGGACACAATATTCCTGCCTCAGAGCTCTTTATCTGTGCCTCCCTACTGCCCGTGCTCAGGACTATGACTGGATCAGCCCAAAGTGAGAAGTCTGTTACACCCTTCATGAGATACCTAGATAATGAGAAAAGAACCTGTGCTATTTACTCCTTCTCCAAAGCAAGTAGGTGGTGAATGGCTAGAACTTTGACTCCATCCCTTTATTTGTGATCCAGAGTAGCTGAGTCATTGGGCGCTTTTACACAGATAGCATACACGGCTCTCCTCCACCTCACACCTGGGCAGCCCATTCATGTAAAGGTGGGCCACCAGATGTGCAGACAGAGAAGAAGCAGAGCAGACAGCTCCTGCTGCACTCCAGACCCACTAGCATTACCCCAGAACATCCCAGAACACTGCCAGCAGAGCAGGCCAACCAAACCTGAGGCACTGGCTGGAGGTGGAGCTGTGGTCTATCTATTCCATGGATGACCGCTGAAGCTCTGCTCCTAGCTGGGTGTTGCCATACAGTTAGGGGTGTCAGCCTAGAGCATCAGGCAATCCACCCACAGTTTTATGATGTGGGGCGGGGGTGCCACATGGGTAGACAACAGACCACAGCAACTGACAGCATCATATCATCTTCGAGCAGGTGGAGCTGGATACAGCAGATGTGGAGGTGCACCCCCAGATCTGGTATGGGGGTGACCACCACACTCCATCTAAAGATGTCCCCTACGTGCTTATGGCGGTGAGGTTTTGGTGGCACACCCCCCCTCCCAGGAGGAGAAGAGGGTGAGGATGGAAACGGGGAGGCCGCAGGGCTGCAATCGGGTGGGGGAATGACACAGTTGCTTGGCAACCAAGAGACAGTGCCTGGGACTCTCGTGAGAGCAGGGATTCCCAGGCGCCATTTTAGGCTTCCCTGCTTGCGCGCCTCACTTGTGGCTGGTCGTGGAGCAGGGAAGGATGTGCAGGCTGGTCGTGTGGTGGGCCTAGGCAGCACGCCTCACCGAACATCGGATCGACTTTCAGAGTGGCGTCGGGGGATGAGGGAAGGACTTGCCATGGCGCCAAGGAGCTCTGGGTGGCTGAGAGGTGAGAGGTTTGTCTCCCTTTGATGGTCAGAGTTGGGAGGGCTTGGCCCATGAAAGAAAAAGGCGGGTGGTGAGGGGCCTGGGCTGGCAAAGCAAGGCCAGGGTCGGTCACCCCCCCTACACATTAACAGCCCTTTGGGGGGTTTCCCTTCAGGAGCAGAAGGGGGTGAGTGGCTTGTGCCGGTTGGCCCAGCGGGGAGACCCCCACCTTTTTAGGCCGGTGCTGTGTGGGCCCGTCCTCCATAAAAGATTGGGAGGGAGGTGATTGCAGCAGGCCAGCCTATTCAGGGGTGGGAACAGCATCCCCTGCCCCCCCTGCTGTAGCCCTCCCCCAGGGGGTTTCAAGAGCCTGCCTTTGTCATAGGGTGAAGGGGGTGAGTGGCTGGTGCTCGGTGGTGGGAACCAATGAAGGGGAAGAGCACCCCTTCCCTCAGGTATAAGAAGGAGGGGGCAGTACAGGGGTTGGACAGAGGGGAAAGGCCACATGCCCCCCTGAAATAGCAAGACCCCGTGGAAGGCCCTCACCAAGTACGTGCCAAAGGTGCCTCCGAAAGCAGGTGAAGTCAAAGGAAAGCAACAGGGGGCATCCCAGCAGGAGGCAGTCCTGAACGCTATGCAGGCACAGCTTCTGGGGTACCAGAACCATATAGAGGAGTTGGAGGGCTCCCAAGGGCAAGATGAGGACCATGATAGTGAGCAACAAGGTGATCCTGGGCGGGCAGGGCCGTGGAATGTAATGGATGTGTACACCATCCCCTCAGGGGGGAGGGGCATCTCCGCCAAGGACAGGGGCGGTGTCAGGTTCTGCCATCTCATTACAGGGATGATGAGCCAGAGACCATCAGAAGATGGGAGGACTTTTCACCTAGTCAGCAAGCACAGATTGAGGTGCTCCGAGAAGGAATTCAGGCTGTGACAGCCAGCCTGGAAGCAGCCCAGTGACACCAGCAAAGGTTGGTGAGCACCGCTGGCAGCCCAAGGCCCCAACATGAGCCAGAACCCTGCGAGCAAGGTGAGGACTACTGGTGTGAAGGGGATTCTGAACAGTGCGGGGCAGGGCCGGCCAGGGATCAGGTGATAGACAGACCTGGGGTGACATGGGCACACGGTGAGTGGGTACAGGGACACCATTCTCCATCTGGGGGGTGGGATGGAACCCCATCGGGGCGCTACACCCACTGCCAAAATGAGCAGTTCGGGCACTGCCCAGCCATGAATTATAATGCAGTGGCTCAGATATGGGGGGCGGACCGGTGCTGTGCAAGCAGGACTGGTCAGTGCTGCGACCGGAGGGAAGATCCCCAGCCCCTGTCTGCGGGTCATGCAGATGTGTCAGCTCCGCTGGGGGAGCACCTGCTACAGGCCATGAAGGAAAAAATTTGGAGTGGCAAATATATAGATATATTTTCCCTCCTCTTCAGTGACCCTATTCCTGACCCCAACGACAAAGAGGAGAGGAAGGACAAGGAGAGGTTCAAGAGGTCAAAGGCAGAGCATACCTGGTCCAATTGGACAGCAGCTTACACAATTGACATGGGGGTGATGCTGCTTAATTTCCCAGAACGGGGGTTCAAGATGCTCAAATACTCGGACATAGTGCACCGAGCATTTGACACAGGAGGCCCTGGATCTTGGCTGCGCTATGATGAATCATTTAGATGCAGGGCAGGCAACAACCCATGGCTGCCGTGGGATATGCATGCCCATGATATCTGGTTGGAGTGTATCAGCTGCTCCAGATACGCCCCACGATCCAACAGTGGGCATGTCCTCTCTCGGGTGGGGAGCACCCAACAGGGAGATAGGGGACAGAGCCGGGGAGGAAGGCAACCCCCAACGGGGCCAACGTGCTGGGACTACAATGACCCAGTAGATGTTTTTCCGCCCAATGTAAGTTCAAGCATGTGTGCACCCACTGTGCAAGAGACCATTCTGCCTCTAGATGTAACAGGTTTAGGCAGTACGGGGTCAGGAACAGGGGAAGGATGGTTCCAAACAGACACTGGCCAGTCAAGGGGGCACCATTCTGACAATGGGAAAGGATGCCAACCCCAGTATGCCATGATGCCTTCAAGGCAGCAACCTGGGGGTACCCTGATCAGTTGGTGGCCAATTATGTAGTGGAAGGATTCAAGTATGGTTTTAGGATTCCAACAGAGGGCCCCCATTATCACTTGATTACCAAAAATTTGAAATCAGTGGCGGGAAGATAGTAGCTTGTTCAGCAAAAAATCAATAAGGAAGTCAAGGAAGAGAGGATACAGGGCCCCTTTGATGCGTTGCCCATGCCCACACTGAGGATATCACCCCTGGGCATAGTGCCAAAGACGACCCCAGGAGAGTTTTGCATGATTCACCACTTGTCCCACCCAAAAGGGGAGTCAATTAATGATACGATACCTCTGGAACTGTGCTCAGTAAGGTATGCATCATTTGACGCTGCAGTTGAAATAGTGCACTCCTGTGGAGTGGGTGCCCTCCTCATGGAGTGCGAAGAGGGCACGTTCCATCTCCTGCCAGTGCAACCTGAGGACTTTGAGCTGTTGGGCATGCAGTTCCAGGGGAAGTTCTACTTTGACAAGGCTATGCCCATAGGATGTTCCATCTCATGTGCGGCCTTCGATAAGTTTAGTACGGTGCTTGAATGGATTACGTACCGCCGTGCCAGATGGGGGTGGATCACACATTATTTTGATGATTTCCTCTTCATGGGAAGGGTGGAGACCACAGAATGTGTGCTAGCTATTTGCACATTTAGGTCACTGCAGAATTGGGAGTGCTGTTAGCGCCCGAGAAGACTGAGGGTCCCACGACCAGGTTGACCGATTTGGGCATACAGCTGGATACTGTACTTTCCCTCTCAAGACTGCCTGTGGACAAGATTCAGGGGTTCCAGGAAGCAATTAAAGCCATCCTGGGTGCTCCTAAGGTGACATTCAGGCAACTCCAGTCCCTTATGGGCAGTCTAAACTTTGCTTGCTTGGTCATTGCACTGGGGAGGACATTCATGTCCCACCTGTATGCCCTCATTGGTAGTGACTGTCCCCCACATCACCACATCAGGGTGATGAAGGAGATGTGGGAGGATTTGGTGACCTGGAAGGCCTTCCTCCAGGGCTATAATGGAGTTAGCTTCTGGCGGCAACAACTCATCTTGGAGGCCGAGCTCCAGATTCACTCCGATGCATCGGGAGGCCATGGGTTTGGTGTTTACTTCAGAGGGAGATGGTGCATGACCCCATGACTGGCGGTCTGGGAAGAACAAGGGCTAACCTGTGATTTGACATTCCTGGAGTTCTTCCCCATAGTGGTGGCAGTGTCCCTGTGGGAGGTGGAGTTTGCCAAGAGGAGGGTCGTGTTCTGGTGTGATAACATGGCAGTGGTGCATGTTATCAACAAGCTTTTATTAAAATTGGGAAGGGTTATGAGGCTGGTCTGGGCTTTTGTTCTTAAGTGCCTGAGGGTGAACATTTTGTTCATAGCGAGACATGTGCCCAGGATTAACAATGGCATAGCCGACGCCCTTTCTCAATTTCAGACAGATCGCTTTTGCCAGCTGGCTCCAGAGGCCAGGGATGACCCCGACCGATTCCCAAAGGATATGTGGAGCCTTGGATCCTAGAACTAAATCTGGTAGTTCAGGGATCTCTCGCGCCCAGAACCTGACGGGCATACGAAAAGGCTTTCAGTGAGTTCCAAGAATTCAGGTCACAAAAAGGTTGGGAACTAGGATTCCCCATCCATGAGAGGTATATCTTGCAGTTTGCACTCGAACTCAGACATAGAGGTCTGGTGCCGGGGACAATCCCTGGTAAAATATCGGCCATTGCCTTCACGACCCACCTGGCAGGGAATCCCTCTCCCGATAACGGCTTCTTCATGAGCCGCTTGAGGGAGAGATGGACCAGGAACATGCCCAAAGGGTAAGACACCATGGCCCCCACTACCGCCCAGATGCAAATCAGTATAATACGGGCGTTGTACCATGTTTGTCATTCCATTAGTGAGATAGTTTTGTTTGCGACAGCCTTCCGTGTCGCACTGTTCGGAGCTTTCATGATCAGCGAGCTTGTTCCTGGCTCAAGGGCCAACAGGTCAGGTAGGACCCTTCAAATACAAGATGTGGCATGGCAGGGTGGTGTGCTCATGTTGCATCTCTGGAGGTCAAAAACCAACCAGATGGGGAAGGGACACATAGTGAGGTTCTTCCCCACTGAGAATATTCGAATTTTCCCCATGAGTGGGATGAGGGAGTACCTAGCATCATGGCCAAGGGGTTTGGGGCCCCTGTTTGTTCACAAGGATGGGTCCCCATTGACGTGTTATCAATTTGGGACAGTCCTTAGCATCTGGATGAGGGCTGTGGGCCTTGACTCAGACTGTTACAGTGCACACTCCTTTAGGATAGGAGCGGCATCAGCAGCGGCAAGCATGGGACTGCCAGGTGAGCAGATACAGAGAATAGGGAGATGGAAATCTGGTGTGTACTGCTCGTATATCAGGAGCACTGAGGCAAGAGTACATGGGCTAATGGGGTCGAGGGAGTGGTTTATTTTACAGACGTGTCAGCTCAGCAGGGACGGAAAGTGGTCTGGATCGTCGGCCACATCATCATGCACTGGGCAGGAAAGATGGCCACACACAATGGGTGGGGTACCCAGCTGGGCCTAAGTGACCAGGCGGAGGTAATTTGGATGGGTAGGCATGGAATACTTTGGGAGCAATTGCTCCCAACATTGACTGTGGAGAAAGATGAATTCCCTGCACCGGCTGTGCTTGTAATACACCTAGGGGAGAATAACCTGCCTAGGACAACAGGGCTGTGGCTGACAAAGAGGGTTAAGGCAGACCTACATGTGGTACAGGAGAAATTTCAAGGGTGCGCTGTGGTGTGGTAAGACATGTTATAAAGAAGGGTATGGGCCAATGCTCAATGCCCGGGGCGTCTGGACCGGGAGAGAAAGCAGGAAAACATTGAGATAGGTAATTGACTGCAGAGAAGGGGTGGTATAGTTATCAGCCACGAAGGCATCAATCATGACAAGGATGAGTTGTTTAGAAAGGATGGTGTCCACCTATCAGATACGGGTTGTAATATTTACCTTGGGGTCCTAAAATACCGGCTAGCTGAGATACTTGAACACATTGGTGGTGTAGCTGTGAACCAGCCAAGAAAAGCTGGTGGTTTTGGTGGTGGTGGGCTGAGTTAAGACCAATTGTTTAAGAAATTGTTGAATAAAGTTAAGTAGATAGCATAGTATGATTAGGAACATCTCCTTAAGAGATGGGCAAGACCATGCATAGCCGCACAGTGCAGCCCACTGCATGGCCAGCCCAAGGGTGAAAGGTGAATGGCCAAACCCGCTGGGTGGACCATGTGCCAAACAGAGGGTTACTGTGTTCTCACCCTTGTTGTTTAAACCCCCCATCCCCAAGGGCAGGGGGGTAGGTACGAACAACCAGCTCCGGTCAGTGGAAACCTGGTGATCAGGGCAGGGTATAAGTTAAAGAAGTTTACAAGGTAGGGCACAGGAGGATTCCCTTCGGGCTTAACCTGAGAACATGGGGAAGAAGGGCGCCAAGGGACAGGGTGGCGCCCGGTAGGGGGTGGTGGGAACCTCCTGCGGTTGGAAAAAATAGTAAGGGACAGTTATTAGGTAGGACCCTGGTTTAAAGGGGGGAAGTGGGAGGGGTACCCCTTCCCCCCTTCTCTGGAAACAATTAATAAAGAGTGCGGCCATTAAAACTCACCGAGGTGTCCTCGTCTTCTTTGGGGGTGCATCGACAAATCCACTGTTTGTGGAAGAAAAGAGGATGAGTTATTAGGTTTATTTATTTATTTATTTATTAGCCACCCCTTCATGCCTACAGCATCTCAAAGCAGCTTACAGCATAAAAACACACAATAAAATTCATTCAAACAATGTTTTAAAAATACAATCCCCCCCTAACCCACCCTCCCCTCCGAAGGCCTGGGCGAACAGCCAGGTCTTGCAGGCTCGCAGAAAAGCCAACAGACCTGGGGCCAGATGGGCTTCCTCCAGGAGCGAATTCCAGAGCCTCGGCCCGGCCACCAAGAACGCCCTCTCCATTGTGGCCCCCCGCTTTACACAGGGGACCTCCATAAAGGCACCCCCAGTGGACCGCAGGGATCGCTCTGAGGTTTGGAGGGTGAGGCCTCCAAGGTATGAGGGGCCGAGACTGTGTAGGGCTTTATAGATCAACACAAGCACCTTGAATTGGGCTCAGTATGCTATAGGCAGTCAGTGCAGAGTATGGAGCACAGGTGTTATGTGATCCCACCTTCCCGTCCCCATAAGGAGATGGGCCACCACATTCTGCATCAGCTGAAGCCTCTGAACCAGAAACAAGGGAAGCCCCATGTACAGTGCATTGCAGTAGTCTAGCCTTGAGGTGATGAAGGCATGAATGAGGGTGGCCAGGTCGGGCCAGGAAAGGTATGGACACAACCGCCGTACCAGATACAGATGGCGGAAGGCGGCCTTAGCCACCATCTCTACCTACCGATCCAACTGGAGCCCTGAGTCCAACACCACCCCCAGACTCTGAACCTGCTGGCATACTGGAGGGTGCCCCCCACCACCACCAGGGGAGCCAGTACATCCCTCGCCCAACCCATCACCATCATCTCCGTCTTATCAGGATTGAGCTTCAGTCTGTTCTGCCGCATCCAATCTGCCACAGTCTCCAAACATTGGGAAAGTAATGAGGCAGCAGGACCTGGGTCAGCTGAGCAGGAGAGGTACAGCTGAGTATCGTTAGCATTGTTATGTTGATAAAGATCTTCATACATTTCTTATTCATGGTGACTGTGTATGCAGTAGGGAAGACACACAACTTAGGCAGGTGTCTCTGAATCATTATGTCTCTTTGGGTAACTCTTAGACTGAGATGGAGATTTATTATTATTATTATTATTATTAACAAACATTTATATAGCGCCAGCAGTGTACCTGGCACTTTACAAAGTAATAAAACAGACAGAGATGAGCGAAAGAGGTGAGTTTTAAGGAGAGATTTGAAGGTATGAAGGGAGGGGGCAAGGCGGATGTGGACAGGGAGGGATTTGAGACAAAAGTTTCAATTGTCTTACCATTAAAGTTCATGGCATCACTCCCATTAGTTTTAATGGTGGTCTGCACCCAAAGTAGTTCAGATGTAGTCAGTAGTTTCTTCCCATTCACAGGAGGGATCTTGAGGAAACAATAAACAAACACTTGCTTACAAAAAGCTGGATGTGGTGAGGTGGTGAAGAGGTTGGAGAAAGCAAGTAAAGCATACTGTTAGCCAACTATAAAGCACACAATAACAGAAAGGAAATGCAGCAATAATAAAAAGGAACAACGGTCTATAAAACTTTATTCAGCAAAGTTTTTCATCAATCAGCATTTTCCCCAAAAGGGCACTGAGATAGTTGTACATATAACATTTCTGGAATGGCCAAATAAAAAGAGAGAATCAGCTTTCTGCAGACTAAACAACGTAATGTTAAGAAAAAAGTTTGAGCACTGCAGCTGCATTTCTTTTTAAACAACAAGAGTAAAGTACATTTGTTGTACAAGATAAAAACAATTTAACATAACACATTTTCTATCCAAAGTCCATTATTTTACTATTTGTAGATAGTATAAGCTCTTTCTATTGATATGATTCTCCTAGAAATATTTGTGGTAGTAGTTGTAGGTTGTCTTCTACAGGAATGAAAGCTGATAATAAAAAAGGAATGTTGCTTTAAAAGGTAACATTGAAAATGAATCATACTGCCATTCCTTGCCCTCAGTTTCAACCATTTTTCCTAGTCTTGCATAAAGGACAGAATGAACCTGCCTAAAGCTTTTCAGTAGGAATGGGCAAAGAGAACGTGCTTCGGATGTTCGGATGTTCGGTCGTTTGGTTCGAAACCCGAGTTCGTGTTCGGTGGTTCGGTTCAGCCAAGTTCAGTTTGGCCAAACGTGGCCGAACATTCAAAAATAGTGATATCGAAACCGAAACTAAACCAAAAACTATTTTTTGGCCCTGAAAAGACGTTTTTACCACCCCCAAACTCATCTGAACTCATCCGAACACGACCAAACTGTTCCATCATTCGAGAGTTCGGTTCGGATGTTCGGTTTGGACGTTTGGTTCGGACGTCCGAACAGACTGAGTTTGGTCCGAACTGTGGACATCCGAACCGCGTTCGCCCATCCCTACCTTTCAGGGCTACATGTATACCAGCCAATGAGACAGAGGTCAAGACTGATCTTACTTTAAGTGCTTGCTGCCCACATGTAATTGTTTACACTTGAGCTTAGGGGGTGCCCAAACTTGTGCCAGTAAACTGATCAATACCCAAGCTAGCTTAGCACAGCTTTCTTTAACCCAATTTAAGGGTTGTAGAAAACATAGAGAACAGTTAGCTAAAGTCTGATAGGCTCAAACATTACTGGTACTAGTAACAATGGAATATGCTAGGGAGAGGGCAAAGGTCCATAGACTCAAGATCAGCCCTACAGACTTGAGTACAAAAAGGTAAATAAAAATAACCAGACATTTTTCATTTAAAAATAAAATTAAAAAACCTCATGATTTGTGAGGGTTTGGGCTCCTGTTTTTTGAATACTTGAGACTGACAGCACTGCATCATTTCCCTGTTTTCCTCTTAGCAAGGAGTGAGTGAGTACACAAAGGGTGTCTTTAGACACACACAGTTCTCTTACCTGGACTTAAGAGTCCAGGTTCTGCAACCCCACCCCCCCATAAAACCCATAAATACAAAAATATAAAAATATAAAATCTAGATAAAACAATTGAGGCTCAAAAATAAACCCACCAACCCCCACCCCCCGCCACACACATTACCTGTCTCCCTCACCAAACGCTTGGCAAAACAGCCAGGTTTTACATTGTCTACAGAAGGATGGAAGGTCCGGGGATAAATGGACCTCCACAGGGAGAGAGTTCCACAGCCTTGGATCAGCCACTAAGAATGCTTTCTCAAACGTTGCTATCTGAGTAAACCAGGGGATCTCAAGGAGGGCACTCCCGACTGCCCGCAGCAGGGGTTGATCTAGGATCCGAGGAATGAGGCGGTCCAGGGCCCAGGCCATATAGGGCTTTAAAGGTAAGAACCATCACCTTGAATCGGGCCTGGAAGACTATAGGCAGCCATTGCAGAGAACAGAGCACTGGTGTTATGTGCACACAGCGACCCATCCCCACAAGGAGGTGGTCTGCCACATTCTGCACCAGTTGCAGTCTCTAGATTGTCACCAAGGGTAGTCCCACATAGAGAGCGTTGCAGTAGTCTAATCTTGAAGTGATGAAAGCATGGATGATATTGACAAGCTCAGAGCCTGAGATATTTGGCCAAAGACAACAGACCAGATTTAATTTCCAAAAAGTACTCCTCGCTACAGCTGCCGCCTGGGCATCCAGGTGGATCTGTGAGTCAAAGAGCACCCCCAGATTCTGAACCTCAGGGACCAAGGAATAATGCACCCCATCAGTGAGAAGTGTACTTGGTATGTCCTCTGAAACTGGGGGACTTACCATGGCCGCTTCTTAAAACATGTAGGAGTTTCCGGCAACGATGTTTGCATTGGTGGCTGGAGCGGACATGGGGGGAGGGTGTGTGTGGTGGGAGCATCTAAACTCCCCATGCAGGAGTTTGCAAAGCCCGGACTCTTCAGTAAAATTTGTGTGTCTAAAAATGCCAACTGCTTAAAAAACGTATGCCCTTCCAAAGTGAAGAGCTTAACCTTATTTAATTTCTGTCTATGCATCACTACCACTCAGGCTGGTACAACAGACTTTCCCTTCCCTTCCCTGATGTGTAAGTATTTGTAACATCTCTGCCAGAAGCTTTCAAACTGTTCTCAGGACTTTGAGTAAAATCGTGCCATCTGAAGATGGGGTCATGATCCTCATTGATATATGATTTGCATGTGTTTGTTGTTGTCTGGGTTGCAGAATATTTATATCTCCAAACGATGTCACTCAGGAAGAAAGTTTTGGAAACACTGATCTAGGCCCTAAACTAATATCTCTGTTGGTGTGTTCATACCAGAGAGTCCGTCTATTCAAGTGGGAAGATAAGAACATGGATTTGCTAAGTATAAGTGCCCTCTAATAAATAAGACAGGGAAATGCTATATTTTATTTTATTTTTAAAAACTGCATCTATATAATTACCTGTTAAAACATTAAAAAAACACTTCAGCTGTTTCAGGAAATTCATTGTTCAGGGTGAAATGTGCCATATGTCCTTCAATACCTAGGCACGACAGGGTGCGCTCAGAAAACCATTAAGGTGATTCCCCATTGTGCCTAACTTTAGAGGACATATGGTACCTTTCACCCTTGACTAACATTTCCTTTCATTCATTCTTTTCTCCAGCCACCTTAAATGTTCTTTGAATGTAATCTTTGTTTCTAATGATGTATAGTCACTGCTTTCTTTTCAAGATCCTTCTTCCTTACCAAAGACTGGAAGCCACTGTAGTATATCTGGCAATCCATATACTGCTCCATAATTGGGGAAAAAATAAATGCCTGATGGTGATGTATGTTGCTTCAGTATGTGGGTTGTAAAAAGAATGAGGTTTTATCTCAACTACAAGCTGAAAATAGAAAATGAAAAAAGCAACAGGATATCAAATAGGAGGTCTTCTTCAGCGACGAGCAGTAAGAGAGAAGTTGTAGTTTGTGGCTAAGAGAATCTTTGGATGAAAACAAATGAGAGAGTAGCCTGCATTAGCTCATTGTAGCACACGAGCAGAGTCACCTGCTCGGCAGTTCGTTGGCTGCTAGATGTTTGCCCACTTCTGCCTTGGGGTGGGTGGCTGTCTGCTACCAGACATGTCATCCGGAGAAGGTCGGAGGCACAGTGTGAGCTAAGGCTAACTCACCAGACTAATTCAGGCAAACGTGAGCCTTCCCATCAGTTAGGCCCTGCCTAGCCCTGGTGTGAGGCAAGGTCCAATGATCAGACCTAAAGAAGTGTGCTTACTTGAGCTGCCAAACAGTTGATTGGGGGGAGACAGGGGGCATGTTCATTTGGGCCTCAAAACAGCTGATTAGGGTCCTTGAGGAATACACTCACCCTGGCTGCCAAACATCTGATTGGGGGGAAGGTTGCAGCTCCTCCTTGGGGCCCAATCCTGTGGCACAGCAGGGGTCCAGGAGTCCTGCCCCATGTGGACAATTCCTTGGCTGACTCATGGCAGTCCCACTGTCTAGATTCCCAGGGAGTGCTCATTTTAACTGCCCTCCCCACCAGCCCAAAGTATGGCAACTGTGGTAGCCCTCCCCGGGTGGCCAGGGGAGCTGGCTCCGCCTTGCCTCATTTGTTTTCACCCTTTGTCTCTTCACTGCATGCAATCCAGATAAATATCAGGCCTCCTCATCTTTTTAAGAGCCATTGGTGATTAGTATACTTCTGAAGCAATCCATGGTTCCATTCTACATCACCTGCTAGTCAGACTCTTATATTCTGAATACATTAGAGGCATGTGTTATTGTAATCAAATGGGTACTCAAGAGAAGTCTCTGAGAAATGTTAGTATGCTGTCATACCAAAGATTAATTGGAGTCCAGTCTTATTGAATCTATGGCCCTATTTACATGAGACAGTACGACTCATGCCCACACAGATCCGCTGCGTGGGCATGAGTGGTACCATTGTGTAAATCCCACAGCTGGTGAGTGGGGGTGCATGCACACTCCTGAAAAACATGGATCTACACTCACCCCCTACGGATCGCCTCTCATGGAGCAACCGGGGAAAACTGAGGTTGCTCCGTGCGTCGGGATGCGTGGGGATGTGTGGGGGGTAGGAATGTGCCCATGAGCACCAGCACCCATGTGCTGCCCATGCTGTGGCACGCACACCCACCCCTCACGCAGCCATGGCCCATGTAAAAGGGCCTATATGAAAAATGCTAGTACTTGGTGACTACAAGAATTCCAGAATCCATGACAAGGTGGAGTTTAAAGATTACTAGTAGGTAGCAACAGTAGTAAAGGAGATTCCCATGTGAGGTAATTAATTTAGCCCATTTTACGTTGATTAATAATCTGGAGAGGGAGCTGCTCTGGTTTAAACAGGTGTATTTACTGTGTTTTCAAATATCTGGTGAATACCTTATTAAATCTTTTCAGCCTATGGATTGGCTGCAAACTATTACTTTTAAAAAGGGTCTTGTGGCACCTTAAAGACTAGCCAGAAAATATCTTTAATTTGCCATGAGCGTTCATCAGGAAGACCTGACTTCCTATGAGGTTGCAGGCAATGGCTGCAATCCCATGCCATACAGGGTGATTTCAGACGTTACGAGATCACGGTGAACCACACTGAACCACGCTCAACCCCCCCGCGGGGCCAAAGGGCCCGGAACGTCTGAACGGCGTGCGCCAGATGTTCATCACGCTCAATACCCACATGGGGTCAGTTTGAACCACGCTTCCCGGGCTAGCCGGGGGAAGGTCTCGGGAAGCGTGGTCAAACCAACCCCCACAGGGAACCAAGCAAAAGTAACGTCTGGACGCCAATCCCCCAGCGGAACCAAAAAAATGGAGCCCCGGCCGGGGACGAGGCACGCAGCGTCGCTGCCAGGCAACCAGCACCAACACAAACACCGGAGGGAGATTTAAAGCGAGAGCAGCAGCAAGCAAGCGTGGCGGGATGGAGCGAGGAGGGAAGCGGAAGAGACCGGAGGCACGAACAGCGACAGCGGCGGCACAGGAGGCGGAGGACGTGCAGCCAGGCCCAGCGATGCAGGCGGAGGGGGCACAGGTGCAGGAAGGGGGCACACGGGAGCACCCGACCAGGGAGGCGCCCCGGGAACACCAACCACAGCTGCAGCCGGGTCGCGCCGCCCCGGGGACAGCGGCCGGAACAGGCCCACAGGAGGCACCCAGGAAACGGGTAAGGGCACCCACTGGGAGGGGAACAGGGGGCACAGGGGAACCCCCTGTGGAGGGGGCCGGGGGGACCCCGGGCGGAAGGCAGGGGGGCAGGGGGACCCCGGGCGGAGGGCAGGGGGGCAGGGGGCCCCCGAGAGGGCCCACACCCTCACCCAGCAACCAACCACCCCCCTTCCCCCCCCCAGACACGAAAGTCGGCCCGGGCGGACGAGCCCCAGGAGGAGCCCGGCCCCCGGCCCCTGGAGGCGCACCCCCAGGAGGAGGTGGAGGAGGAGCACAGGCAGGTGCAGCAGGAGCTGCACCGGGAGGAGGAACAGCAGGGGCCCAGCCGGAGGAAGGCCTATCACAGAGGGGGACAGTGGGGCCTCCAGGAGACCCGGGACTTCATACGGATCTGGGGGACCCTCGAGTACCAGGTGGAGCTCGCAATAAACCAGCGCAACGAGCATGTCTACCGGGACATCGTGCGCGACATGGAGGCGGCGGGGCACGAGCGCACTGTCAACCAGTGTCGCTCAAAGGCCAAGGAGCTCAAGAGGGGGTACAAGGCCCTCAAGGACAATAACAGCCGCTCCGGCCACGGGGCCCGCACCGCCCCCTACTACGATGCCCTGGACCGCATCCTTCACATGAAGGGCTCCATCGTTGCCCCACGCCTGGTGGGCAGCGCTGTGGTCCAGGGCAGGGAGCGGGCCGAGGTACCCCCTCCCCTCGCCGCCCGCCCGGTAGACACGAGCTCAGGGGACCCCCACCCCCAGGAGGACCACCCGGGACCCGCAGAAGCCCCAAGGCCCCCCCCCAGCAGCAGCCCGGAGACATCCCAACGCCGGGCCGGCCAGGCGGAGTCGGAGGTCGGCACCTTCACCACCCTCAGCCAGTGGTCCCAGGGGGAGCACTCCCAGGGTGAGGCGCCGGCCTCCGAAGGCTCGGAGACGGACATAGAGGGTAAGCGGGCCCCCAGGGCAGGGGGGGGCACGACCAGGGGGCCGGTGGCAGGGGCGGGGGTGGGGGCCCTGCTGCAGGGGCCACAACCAGCCCCCTTCACCCGCTCCCCCCTCTCCCGCCCGCAGGACATGGGGAGCCCCAGGACCGGGCCAGCGAGACGGTGCAGGCCCCCGCGGAGGGCACAGGAGAGCAGGTGCCGGACCCAGGTAAGGCGGGAGGGCTGGGATTGCGGGAGGGCCCCCCGGGCGCCAGCCCAGGGGGGCCTCTGGCCTCAGTGGGGGAGGGGGGGCAGGGGGCCCCGGGACCCGACCCCGCTAGGGGACAGGGCCCTGCACTGACCCACCCGCCCATTTCCACAGGGCAGCCCCCGCGCGCGGCGCCTCCGCCGGCCGCGGCCCCAGCCCAGCGGATGCGGGAGTACCGGGCGCGGGTCCGCAGGCGCAGGGAGGAGCAAGCGGAGGACATCGTCCGCAGGGCGGAGGAACAGGGGGAGCGCATGATCGCCTCCGTGGACCGCATGGAGGCGGCCATAGAGCGGTCCATGGAGAAGGCCCTGGAGACAGACCGCCGGCTGGAGGCGGAGGTGCGCCTGGAGCGGAGGCGGGAGCGCCGGGAGCACCAGCGGCAGCAGGGGCTGCTCAGGGGCCTCCGGCAGGACATACAGGGCATGGTGCGGGAGCACAGCGCAAAGATGGACAGGTCCCACGACATTGGGACCTCCCTGCTCCTGCATGCGGGCACCATGTGTGCCTACGTGATGGCCGGCGCACCTCCGGGCGCCCTGCCCGCCCAGGTCCCCATGCCGGGCCCCTCGGCGCCCCCGGGCCCAGCCCTGCCGCCCCTGGCGCCCCCCCGGCCCCAGGGCCCTCGCATGCGCCTCCCAGTGCCCCCGGGCCTCCGGAGGGTCCAGCCCCCCCGGGGCGCGACCGGGGCACCGGGCACAGCTGCCCATCCGCCGCCCGGCCCCCTGCCGGGGCCGGGACCGGCCCAGGACACGGCAGGGGACACGGACAGTGGGGGGGAGGGGAGCTCCCAGAGCTCGGTGGGCCCAAGCGGCCGCACGAGGGGTCGGCCCAGGAAACGCGGGGGGATGGTGGGAAGGGGGGGGAGGGGGAGGGCCACATGAGGGCGGGTGGTGGACGGGGTCACGGGGACGGGGGTGGGGAGGGGGCACAGGGTGATTGTGTGCACTGTGTGGGCAATAAAGTGTTGTAAAGAGACAGTTGTCCCCGGCCCGTTTGTGGGGGGGACAGGGCTGTGGGACCGCGTGTACAGGGGCATGGGCACGGAACGGGGGGTGGGGCCCCCAGGGGCGGGAAGGCCCTCACAGCGGGCCCCCCCGGGCGATGTGGGTTGCAAGGGCGTTCCGGATCCTTTTGGCATACCGGTACTCCCGGGGGTTCCCTGCGTTCACGTACAGGGGAACAGGACCGGGGGGCCGGTGGGGCTCGGGGTACTCCAGGGCCGCCCCCTCGGTCTCGCACACATTGTGCAGAACGCAGCAGGCACCGATCACCAGGGCGGAGGTGGGGACGGTGAAGTCCAGGCGGCCAGCTAGACTCCTCCAGCGCTGCTTCAGGGCCCTGAAGGCACGCTCCACCACGGTCCGGCTCGCACACAGGCGGGTATTGTATACCTGCTCCGCAGGGGTGCTCGGGACAGGGTAGACCTTCATCAGCCAGCGGGTCAGGGGGTAGGCGGGGTCCCCCAGGATGCAGGGGGGCATGGGAACACCCTCGATCCACCTCATGCCCATGTCCGCGAAGTCCCCCCGGTACATGCGGGCATAGAAGGGGGAGATGGTCATGATCCTGGCGTCGTGACTCCGGCCGGAGTTGCCCGTGTAGATGTCTATGAAGCGGGCCCGGTGGTCCACCACCCCCTGCAGGTGCAGGGAGTAGTATCCGTGCCGGTTCACATACTCCAGGGCCTCCCCCGCGGCCGGGCGCAGGATCTCGATGTGTGTGCCGTCCACGGCTCCGATGCAGTTCGGGAAGCCCCCGGCCGCGAAGCCAGCCATCACAGCGCCCTGGTCCAGGAGCTGGATGGTCCTGTCGAGGAGCACGCCCTCCACAGCCTCGCACACATCCCGCACGATGCAGGCGACCGTGCTGAGCCCCACCCCGAAGTGCTGGGACACGGAGCGGCAGGAGTCGGGCGTTGCGAGGGCCCAGACCCCTATGGCCACCCGCTGGACCATGGGGATGGGCTCCCGCATGGAGGTGTGCTGCCGCTCCAGCCAGGGCGTGAGGAGCTCCGCTAGGCGCAGCAGGGTGGCCTTGCCCATCCGGAAGTGGGACCCCCACTCGGCCTCCCCCCAGTGGGCCTGGGCCCGCTCCCACCAGGCCTGGGGCCGCTCCGTGACCCATAGGCTCCGCGCTATGGGCATAGCCAGCAGCGCTGCCCGGCGGAGGGTCTGCGTTGCCCAGCGGAACCGCCTCGCGGCCCCTCGGAGCGCAGCGGGCCGGGTGAGGCTCCGGCAGGCGGCCAGCCACGCCCCCCAGGCCCGGCGCCGAGCCCTGAGCCGGCCACGGACTCTCCTGCGGGCCTGCTGGCCCCGGAGGCGCACGCCAGCCCGCAGGGCCAGGACATAGCGCAGGCGGACGGCCAGGTGCACCCTCTCGGTCAGGAGGCACAGCTGCTCAGTGTGGTCACGGTGCCACTCAGCCGCGAGCGCGAGGAACATCCAGTTCCCACCTGCCCTATCGCGCTCCATGGTGCTGGGGCCCCGGTGGGGGCTGGGAGCGCTTATGCCGGCCCGGTGCTGGTGGCCCCGCCCGGGGGTCGGCCTCGCGGCCCTGCGCGCGCCCTGTGCCGGTGCATTCCGGCTGCTCCCGCCCCCAGCACCCCGGGCCCCCTCCCCTCGCTGTTTGTAGCGGGATGGCCTTGAAGGTGCGATTAGGCAGACAGAGAGCTCGCTGTTGTTCTCTGCAGCTGTGCCGGGCCCGCACCCCACGCCTCGCTCTGTTGTGCTACAATGTTGCGGTGCGGGCCCGTGTTCCCTGTCCCGGGGGCCGGGCCGAGCCTCTCCCGGCCCTGGGCAGTCTGTGTGCCCTCCGGGCTCCGTGTCCCATTCCCTGTTGTGCTGGACCATGGCTGGCTGCCCATCCATGGGGCTCCCGCTGTCCGGCCCCCAAGGGGCCCCCCATATCTGGGCCTTCCGCGAGACCATGTCTCTGTGCGACCTGTGGCACACCCCTGCCGTGCAGCTGCTCCTGGCCGGGCCGGGGAGCCGTGCAGGTGCCTACGAGAGCCTGAGCTCCGGGCTCCGTTACTTTGGCCATGTGGTGAGCGCCCGTGATTGCCGGCTGCATGCGGAGGCCCTGGGGCTGGCTCGTTTCCCCGAGGGGCGCATCCCGGAGGTGCTGTGCGCCCATGTGCCCTGGAGCGCCTCTGAGACCGTGTCAGCGCTGGTGGTGTGTGGTCTGGGCGCCTACTCGGAGTGCCTGGCCGAGGGTGGCCCTGCCTTGGCCGTGAGCTACTTCTCCTGTGTTCACGGGGCCCGTGGGTACCAGCGCACCCGTGGGGCGGCGTTCCAGCGGCTTCTGGAGCTGGGGCATCTTCCGTGGCCCCCTTCTGCTGCCTGCTGTGTGCCGGAGCCCTCCGCGGTGGAGATGTCATCCCTGTTGGCGGTGTGGGCGCGTGTGGATGTGCAGCTGGCCCTCACCATGCCCGATCCCTTCGAGGCCTACTACCTGATCGCCCACTACATGTCCTTGCAGGGGTACCGCCGGGGCATGCTGCACTGGCCCCACCTGGTCCACCGGGCGGGCCACCCGGGCCCTCGGGCCAGCGGGGCCCCCGGCAGCGGCCCGTGAGCCCCGCGTCGCTGGCCTGCCCCCCCCGGCGTGGTGCCCCCGTGTGGGCTCCCGCCCCGGCCCGGGGGGGGGGCCTGGTCCCCGCTGGCCGCTCCCGACCTGCGGACCCCACCTCGGTGAGCTCCCGCCCGCCTCGCTGCTTGCTGCTGCCCCTGGCCGTGGTCCTGGGCCCCCTCCATCCCCGTGACTCCGTGGGTGCTGCCTGAGCGTCGCTGGTGCTGCGGAGGAGCACCGCTGGACCCGGCTGCCCTGCCTGTGCCAGCCTTTGACTGTGGGGCCCCCTTCCTCCTCCTCCTGGCGCCCCTCCGCCGGCCTCGCTGTGCTTTGGGGGCCCCCAACGTGCCTTGCTCCGGGGGTCCCCCCCCCCCTCCGAGACTGCCTCTGTTCCTGTGGGGGCACCTCCTTGGACTGGACTGGACTGGGGTGGTGTGGGGGTTGCTGCTGTCCGTGCCTTGCCCCGTGGTGGTGCCCCCCCCCTCCCTGCCGGTGTTCCGGGTGGGGCGTTCCGGGCGCCCCTTCCCCCCTTCCCGGCCTTTCCCTGGTGTGAGTGTGTGTGCCCGGGCGTGTGGCCGTGCATTGTGCCCTGCTGCGGGACCGCTGTGTGAGCCGGCTGTCAGCCTGTTCTCGCTCTTCCCCCCTCCCTTCCCATTTCCCTTGTGTGGGCGTTCCCTTGAGTGCCTTGTGGCTTCGTTTGCCCTCAGTCGGCCATGTCTGTGTCCCGCCCCTGCCCGGTGCCTTGTGGGGGTTTAGCGCCCGCCGGGGGTTCGGCTGCACGTCTGTTGTGCTGCCACGGCCCGTGATGATGCGGCCCGGTTCCGGGCCGTGGTCCCATTCCCGGCACGTCTGTTTGGGTCGTTTTCCAACCCCCGGGCGTGGTTGCGCTGTTCGCCCCCCCTGGTGGTTCGCTGTGGTGAACCGGCCGCCAATAACGTCTGAAAGTACCCACAGATCCTGTGTGCACGTGTGCATGCATGCAGTTTCTACAGGGCACAATCTGCCTGCTATGGAGAGCCGCACAGTTTGTGCACAGCTGCGTACACACATGGCTTCATGAGGGATTTGAGGGGCATGGGATTAGCCCCACTGAAAATAGTTTACACAGAGAGAAGGCAGGGAATAAAACACATAATGAGATCAAGTACCAACCCAAGTTACAGACAAGGGGTAATTTTAGATGTGACGGCCCAGAGGCCCGCCACGCTTAATCATGGACCAGGATCCATTTCAGGAATCAGTCCGGCTGTCCTTCAGATGTGCTGGCCTGATTCCTAGCAGGGATCGGGGAGGGGGCAGGGCTGCACAGCGTGACGTGTAGTCGCACAGCCCCACTCCCCCGTGCTCCCCCAGTCGCCCGCCCACTGGGAGACGGGCGGGCGCAGCGGCCAATGTGGCTGCTGCGCCTGATCCTGGCCCATGGTCGGCACCATGATCCGGGCTGGATGAAGGTAACAGACATTACTTTGGGCCACTCCCAGATTGTGGCCACTGTAATCACGGTTGGAGCCCGATCCCACCACAATTCTGGACCTCCGGGCGGCTGGAGGTCCAGAATCGTGGTCGATTTGATTCCCGCCAGTGGTTCACTGTGGTGAACATCTGGTGGGGAGAAAATAGACATTATGGGACAAACAGCCACCACAGGGGGTTCACTGTGGTTGACCATGGTCATGTAACGTCTAAAATTACCCAAGGTGTTAATGACCAATCAGTGGGAAAGTCCTATTTTGTTGGAAAAGAGCTGTTTTAGAGGAATGTCAGTGTGTGGATTATTAGTAAACACCTGCAGAGTTAGGTCTAAGTGTTGGGTCAAGGGGAAAACAAAGTCTGGGAAAATACAGGATATGAAGGTTTCAGAGGGTATACTGCTGTATAAGGAAAAAATTATTTAACGTAATGTGACAAAAACCCGAGGTCCCAATTTAAACCCATGGAAACAGTGTTAGATTTAGTGATGAATTCTAAATCAGCAGATTCACGTTCAAGCCGTCCTTTGAATGCTTTTTCTTTTAGTATGCATTTACAAACCCTCAGGTCAGAAATTCTGTGACCTGGAATGTTGAAGTGTTCACCCACTTGTTCCTGAATGTTGCCTTTTTAAATGTCAAATATGTGTCCATTTATTATCTTACATAGGGGTTGTCCTGTTAGTCTTACAAAAATGGCAGAGTGGCAGTTGATGGCATATATCACATTGGAGGATGCACAGGTGAAGGAGTCCTTCATGGTGTAGCTGATGTTATTGGGTCCTGTAAAGGTATTTCCTGTGTGGATGTGGGGATAGAGTTGGCATTGGGCTTTGTTGTAGAGTTTGGTCCCTGGGTCTATGTTTCTGTCCGGAGGTCTATGGTTGTTGGTGATTAGCCTTTTTAGGTTGGATGGCTGTCTGTAAGCAAGGACAGGCGTCCCACCCAGGGCCTGTGCAAGGGAAATGTTATTTTCCAGGATGGGTTGTAGATTCTTAACAATGTATTTGAGAGGTTTACTCTGGGAGCTGTAGGTGACAACAAGAGGTGTTCTGTTATTTTCTTGTCCTGTAGTAGGTCACTCCTGGATACTAGTTTGGCCTGGTCAATTTGTTTCCTCACATGGGAGAGTGGGTATTGTAGATTACTTTGTGCACGTTCTTTAGGTGTGTGTCCCTGCCACTGGTATTGGAGCAGATAAGGTTGTATCTCAAGGCCTGGATGTAGACTATAGATCGTGTGGTGTGCTCTGGAGGCATGTAAGTATGTATAGCAGCTAGAGGCAATGTATGTATAGCATTTAGGATATAAAGTGATATTTATACAGCTGTCATGTAGTTGCACTCTGGGGTCCAGAAAATGCACCTGTTATGTGGAATGATCCAGGCTAAGGTTAATAGGTGGATAGAAGTTGTTGAAGTTCCTGTGTCTATCGAATTTTAACTATGTCTTTCCTACTTAGCAATTGTTCTCCTACCATGAGGACACACTCTAGTGGTGTTCCATAGAGATCCATCTTGTTCAATGTGTATAAGGGCCACTAGGGAAGAAACTTGGATTCAGATACATTCTTTCTATTGTTGATACACAGCCTTTGGCTATATTTCATGATGCTGCTGATCATGGTATGTCCAGTTGAGATAGAACTTGGATAGGAACTGGTTCATTGTGACTTAATCAAGAGGCCAGGTCTGTTTTTTTCCCACGTACTGTTGGACACTGCCAGGACAGGACACTGATATATTCTATGAATGGGCGAACAGAACCACGTTCGAAAATTCAGTTCGGTTCAGTTCGGAAATTCGGTTCAGTTCAGAAGTTCAAGTTCGGTCCGAACTCCGAGCTTCCAAACAAAGTTCAGAAATTCAAACCCCATTGAACTAAATGGAATATTATGTTTTAGAGATGGGCGAACAGAGCCAAGTATGGAAATTCAGTTCGGTTCAGTTCAAAAATCGAGTTCAGTTCGGAAGTTCGGTTTGGTCGACCAAACTGGTCGAGTTTGGTCCAAACTCCGAACTTGCGAACCACGTTTGCCTATCCCTAATATATTCCCTTTCTGATGAAGAGAGACTTCACGACTTTGATCAAAACTTGTCCTAAGGATGAGATTTCAAAGCTTTCTAAGGAGTCTGTGTGTCCAGTTCACACTAAAATTATTGAGAATTGAGAGTCCAACCTCCCCCAACAAAATGAATGAAAAAAAGTCAATAGTGATTAAAGTGATGAGCTTCAAAGTTCACTAAACTTCTCACCATTAATTGGGGAGTTCTATGCCAATGGGGCCGATCCCATGCCTCTCAGGCACTCTGCACAACCCACACATACCTCCATTGTAAGTGCATTGTGCCACGCGGATCCCGCACGGAGGGGGTTTGGGACTGTGGCCACTTTCATTTCTTGTCTCTAGACTTCAGATTATCCCAGATTCCATTCCATTCCTTTTTTAAAGACCTCCTTAACCCTTACAATTAGGCCTCTTATAGAAGAGGGTGGAAAGTGACTTCTAATCTTGCTCTGTCCACTCCCACTCATTCCATGCCCCCTCATATATATTTGCTCTACATTTGCTCAGTTTATATATTTCTTCTGGCTACACTACATGCCTGAGAAAGGGCCCTGTGTGACCTGAAAGCTTGCTTATTTCCACCAACAACACTTGGTCCAATAAAAGATATAATTTGAACCACTCTGTCTCTTTCATCAGAAGATAATAATTGTTTTCTTTATCAGCATCAGAAAAGTAAAACAACAACAAAAAGTTATATACTATGAGATAATTTTCTTCCTCTTTTCTGAGAATATGCAGGAAACAGCTGAATGTCTGGTTATTTTGTAGTGAGAAGTGGAGAAACAGATGGTATAAGAAGGTCCTAGATGGATTTAGCCATAAGAATTTTGAAATGCTCAATAACTGTGACCTGAAAAACAATCATGTGTGAATGAGCAAAGATTCTTCACAGAATCAGTGACTAGTGCATACATTCCGGAAGCAAAATGAGGCACAATTCTGAAAACACTGTGCAGCATCTATCATTTATAAACACTTCCACTGTGCTGTACAATCCCTGTCTTGTTCACCTTAATAACAGCCCAGGGCGGAAGGCTATTATTATTCCCATTTCACAGATCTAGGAATGAGGTGAAAGGTGATGACTTGCCCAAATCCTTCCAGTGAGTTCACGAATATGATAGAATTTTATCCTTTGGCACTGAGGTCCAAGTCAGCATCTAAGGCATCATGCTAACCTAGCCACTGGGACATCAATGGAACTACTATAATAAATGGATTGATGAACACATTGATCACAATCATGTCAAAACCCAGTTTGTCTAGCACCCTTTGAGAAAGAATAAAAGAACAGTGATTTTATAGTGGTGCTATTTCAATTTTACATCCATGTATCCAGGAGGAAAATTTGGCCCATTTTCTATTAAAGAATGTTCGCAGGACACCAGAGTATTTTAAATCTGAAAATAACAATAAACTTTAGCGCAATGATGGCAGAGGTAATTTTTCCTTGTATCTTTTATACTTCAGCTTTTTTCAGTATCTTTTAACTTCAGCTAAGCAATGGTCAGAATGACATTCTTAAACTATCTCAGTCCTGGTCACTGGGGAGTATCCTGGGAGTCCTGCCTCCCACAGTCCTGGGAGGCAGCAGCACAAGCAAGGCTTGGGCATTTGGCAGAGCTGGCGGAGCCTGTAGAGCAAGGGTCACCTCTCCCACCCCACCCCACCAGACATGGTAGGAGAGTGGAAGCAAGGGGGAGTGCTCACAGGAGGCTCGTAAAGGGCCTCGGGACACTGCTCCCTCCCCCCCTTGTGGGGAGGGGAATTACCAGGATCCTCCCTATATCATCTTGGACAGCCAGAGGCTGTGCTGGAGGCGCGTGCTGTGGGTGCGGGTCAAAGGGGCACACCCTTTGACCGTGCCACTTCGACTGGGCCAGGAGGTTGAGGCAGAGGGGTCATTGGTTTATTTTAATAATATGGTTTGTTTACCGGTAAAGGTAAAGAGGGACTCTCCCCCCAGTGAGAGAGGGGTGGAGAGGGAGGACGTCCCCTGGTGGCAGCAGGGGATAGAAGAAAGGATAGTACGGAGCCGACTCCCTGGTGTGAGCAGGGAGTGATATGGAGATAGGACCAGAATGAACCTTTGAGGGGAATGCTATGTTTAATTAATTATGTGTGATGAACTGTGATGGGTTTGGGATGGGTATTTAAGGGGTTGATTGAGCTGTTATACTGTATTATCATGTTCTGGGTCCCCTGTGTAGGATATAACCCAGTAATGTTATTTCATTGTTGTTGTGAGCCGCCTCGAGCTGACCTGAGGTTAGGAGAGTGCGGGATATAAATAAAAAGATGAGGAGGAGGAGGAGGAGGAGGAGGATGAGGATGAGGATGATGATTTACATTGCAATAATGGTTTGTGTATATTAGGGATACAGAATGAATTGAGTTTTCAAGTCATCTTAAAGAAATTAAAAGCTGTCTTTTTATAGCTATTAGCTACCATAAAAGCCACGGTGAGGAGCTGGAAATATGAGACTCTTCCTAAACATGCCTGATCCATTGAGTCATTCACAGTGACATTAATGGAGTAAAAAAGTGGCACTCTCATAAAAGAAGAAACAAATATAGTGGCATATGGTCACACTTGAAAGATTTGCATTCTCGAAAGAAGCGCTTCCCAAACTTTTGAAAGCTCAGCCCCCTCCAGGGAAATGACAGCATCCCACCCATCCTGCCATCCTGTTTTGAACTGCCCAAAGATCTACCTTTTTCATTTTTTAAATCTGCCACTATCCTCCTACTTGGTTTGTTGGGTGAATTTAGAAAAACTTTGAGAAACACTGCCAACAGAGTGCTACTAACCATGAGTCTCAAACTCAACTCAAAACTCATTTATTTAGCACTAGCTTTCAGCATGGCCCCCAAACACAGAACTAAACAACTAACTTTCAGACAACACTGACAACACAGACAACTTTCAAGGTAGTTAAAACACAAGCAGATTATGAGGAACTGCAACAGGATCTTACAACACTGGGTGCCTGGGCATCTATATGGCAAATCAGATTTAATGTGGACAAGTGCAAAGTGATGCACGTAGGGAAACATAATCCAAACTATGCGTACACAATGCTGGGTACTAAACTAGGAGTTACCACTCAAGAAAAGGATCTTGGGCTGGTTGTTGCCCACAGCATGGTGCACAGCAGCAGTCAAAAAAGCAAACAGAATGTTAGGAATTATTTGGAAGGGGATAGAGAATAAAACTGAGGATATTACAATGCCTCTATACAAATCAATGGTGAGACCGCACCTCGAATATTGTGTGCAGTTCTGGTGGCCCCATCTCAAAAAAGACAAAGCTGAACTAGAAAAGGTACAGAGAAGGACAATAAAAATGATCAAGGGCATGGAAGGGTTCCCGTATGAAAAGAGGCTTGGTAGGTTGGGGTTCTTCAGCTTGGAGAAGAGATGACTGAGAGGAGATATGATAGAGATCTATAAAATCATGTGTGGTGTGGAACTAATAAACAAGGAGCAGTTATTTACCCTCTCAGCTAGTACTAGAACTAGGGGACACTCCATGAAA
>QEPC01007393.1:1759867-1776363 GCA_003113815.1 Sphenodon punctatus | reverse complement strand
CAAGTTTAAAACAAATAAAAGAAAATATTTTTTCACTCAGCATATAATTGGGTTGTGGAATCTACTGTCAGAGGCTGCGGTAAGGGCCAGTACTATAGCTGAGTTTAAAGGAGGTTTGGACAAGTTTATGGAAGATAGGTCCATTAGAAGCTGTTAGCCAGACAGGATCAGGGAACATGACGGAAGCTGGGGGAAAACAACAGGGAATGGATCCCCCATTGTGACCTGTTGGGTGCTTCTCCCAAGCCACCGTGATTGGCCACTGTTGGACATAGGATGCTGGGCTAGATGGACCATTGGTCTGACCCAATATGGCACTTCTTATGTTCTTATGTTCTTATGACATGATCTTTCTCTCTCTTGTCTCTCTTGAGATTTTACACACATATTCCATAACTGGTAAACCTCAAAAAGGCCAGAGGTATCCTTCACTAAAGCCCTACAGGGATTATCAATTTTCATGTAACCATGTTTATGGCAATAACTATAAGTGGTTTAAAATTTCTGAATCTCTGTGGTCTACTAATCATTTCAAGCTGGAACGCTCCCAAGAACAGGTTTTCACGAAGGATTTCTAGTCATTCCCATTTTGACTGGGTTGCAAATACCAAGAGGAAAATTTTCTTACAGTATTTACCTTACTATTCTTTCTAGTTCCTGCCAAAGTCAGGAAGCTCATGAAGAGAAAACATTTTGGAATGTATGTTATTGGAACACACATATTTCCTCTGGAACTAAACACAAATGTATATATGTGCATATTCCACAAACCACTTACAGGAGTTTCAAATATATTCAATGGAATATTGTATATAAATCTGTAAAATAAATATATTTCATTTATATTTATTGATTGAAAAACACAAAGAATAAATTTGTTGCATCATGAACTAGGTGCAATTGTTTTCCACCTTTGACCTTTTGACCTCCACTTTACCTATTTATATCTACTGGATATATTAAGAAGATTCCAATTTTATCAACATTTCATGTTTACATAGCAGCCATTATTTCACCAAATAACAACAACAAAGCAACAACAACTTAGCAATGCAGTGTGAAATGGCCCTTTAAGGAATCAAACCACAGTACTTTGTTCCAGAGCCCTGGCTTCTTTTATTTAATAGTTGAAAGGGATGGGAAATCAGGTTGAAAATTGGAATAGGATCAAAATTGGAATCTGATTCAATTGAATCAGATTTGAATCGGATTAAAATTGGAATCTGATTGTATCTTGTCCCCATTGGCTTCAATGTCAAAATTTCCCATTGAAGTCAATGGAAAACCAAACACTTAGCCATTACACCACACTGGCTAAGTGTGCAGTAACTGGATTGGGAGGTAAGGGTGGACCCCGGTTCAAGGCTTGCCTTTGCCAAAAACCCGGCATTAGATGCACTTAAGCAAATCATAATATTCTCTCAGCCTAGGGTTGAAACAACAGCAAGCTGCTATGGTAGCTGTTTCCAACAGAAAGAGCTCTTCCACAATGAGTGGCACGGTGTGTTAGAGANTGGACCCAACAGCCGAACCGAACGGGCGAACTGAACCGCACCGAACCAAATGGCCGAACCTGATTTGCGATCTGTTTGCCCATCCCTACTCGCTGGCCAGTGGAACTCGGGGCGGCAGAAAACCCCAGGAGGGTCGCGGCATCCTCAAGTGATGGCAGACGAGGCAGTTGGGAGAATATGCAGATGAGCTGCAACCTCACCAGTCCCTGGCCCGCTGTTCGGTGGAATTCTTTGGTGGATCCTCTCAAATAATGCTGGTAATGAATATTGCACTGTAATTTGGTTAGATCTGGCTCAGTTTTTCCTATTGCAACTGCTGTATAAATCCAGACAGGCTTTAAAGACATATCTGAAATATAACTTCTGTTAAAGCTCACACTTGCACAAAACTGGGGCTAAATGAAAATAAAGGATAAGTTGTTTTATGATGTCCGTGCCTCAGTCTGCCAAAACACACAGTGCAGTGTATGTACAGTAGGGTGATCTCAACGCTAGGAAAACACTGGCAGGCAGGACCCTAATGTTAAAAATTATAGCCCTTGTTAAAAAGAATGGCCTACCAATTAAATCAGGTTTTTAAAATGAATGAATTTTGAGATAAGTGCAGAGAGAGAGAGAGAGAGAGAAATGGCCTCAGTTGGTTTTAGTGAAACATATGAAAACTGATTAATTAAATTGTGTTCAGTTTCCTTTTATTTGTTTCCCCAGACAGATTTGTAGTCTTGTTTTCCTTTACATGGGATTTATTTATTTTAACTGCACTGTTAAAGCTTATTGTGGCTTTTTAAATTTAATTCTTTCCTCATCCATACCTATGGACTCAGTGCACATGCAAGTGCGTAAAAAGACATATGTTGAGTAAGTAGTTTGGGGAAAGCTATTATGGACAACATTTTGAACCACAGCTTATTTCCTTCCTTTGGATACAAAAGGAAGCTGAAACTGAGAGATGTAACCCTTGTTTTGGACCATACCATCTTGGGTGATGTAAATTGACATAGGCCTATTGACTTTAATGCAGGCACTGTGCACCAGCTTATATCTCTAAATATTCTGGGAGCAGACAAAGAAGCACAGGTGAAGGAGCATAGATTAGATACCTCTCTTCCACTCAGATCAAAGGGAGAGCTCCAAAAAGTCTTGCTAATATGCAGAAGGATTTGTTATAGTTATCGTTATTATTTGAGAGAAGGGGCTCAGACCCACATAGGCCTGAAACCAGCAATCACAGTGAATGTTGTTGCCGTTGTAAACAGGTCATCCACCTTCATACATGTGAGGAGGAAGCTTACAAGCTTTTCCATATTTTTCGTTATTTTTTTCTAGTTGAACACAAAATGAACTGAGCTGCTACCATCACCTCCAAGGCGGGAAAACAAATATCCATTTAGTCCAGGCTTCTGAAAGTATTAAAACAGCTACAAAAAAATGCCCCCTCTTGATCTTTCTCCTTTCTTACTACAGTGAAAGAGCACAATCTGTCTCCTTTAACCACTAGATATTGACATGGGATAGGAGGTAGTGTCTTACTATGGATCACATACTGGGTGCCTCGGCATCTAAATGGCAAATGAGATTTAATGTGGACAAGTACAAAGTGATGCATTTAGGGGAAAATAATCCAAACTATGCGTCCACAATGCTGGGTAATAAACTAGGAGTTACCGCTTAGGAAATAATAGTGTGCTGTGGACAATACAATGAAATCCACAGCACACTGTGCTGCAATAGTCAAAAAAGCAAACACAATGTTAGGAAGTATTATCCTAAGGAGATGCATCTTGCTCCCCCTCTCCCCTTCAACCTCTAGCTGCTGAAGGGGCTGCTTTCACTTCTCCTGAAGCCAGCAGCACCGGCAGGATGTTGGAGTAGGACAAAGGCTGCGGATCACACTGGGGTGCAGGCAACCGGCAAAACTCCCAGGCAACAGCCCTGGGACTGGAAGCTGCCCTGCTCTGCCCTGCCCTGCCCCCACAGCCGCTGACCTCACACTGCTCACTTCTCCCCTCACAGGTGGGTGAAGCCACTCCTCCCCCCATCCCAGGACAGGCCCTGAAAGCTGTGAGCCCGCCCCCGGGGATGCTTAGAACAGCCCTGGGACGGGAAGCTGCCCTGCTCTGCCCTGCCGCCACAGCCGCTGACTTCACGCTGCTCGCTCCTACCCTAACAGGTGGGGAAACCACTCCTCCCATGCCCTCCCCCGGGACAGGCCCTGAAAGCTGTGAGCCCGCCCCAGAGGGCGGTAGCCCTCGGGCAGTGCCCGATTGGCATCAACAAAAGGGCGCTGGCCGTTTTGTGGCCATTGTCGGCCGGAGCAAGGACAGCAAGGAACCAGCCCCCTGACGACACCCACGCCACACAGCCTCCTCCGACCATCACTACCATCACCGCCAGACATCACGCAAGCGCTCCTGTGTCACGCACAGGCCAGGTTTCCCCCTCTGCTGCCCAGACTGGTACCAGCTAGGATGCCTCCCCACACCTCCCTCACCTCCACACCCTCTATCTCCCCCCTCCTACTTGCCCTTCTCATGGCTCCCTTCCTCCTCTCTCTCCCTCCTCCAGTGGCCTTTCTCCAACCAACCTACACCTTATTGACACCCATGCCCATTCCCCCTCCTCACCCTCATCCCCCCTTGCCCATTCCCTGTATGCCCACCCCCACCTGCCCTCATTCAAACCTTCCACAGCCCGCTGTGGCCGATGTGAGGCTGGTGCAAGACTCAAACCCTGAAGGCCCGACAACTCCACATCCCCCAATCTCATCCGCATCCCATGCCTTCCTCCAAACCAATGACCTTTCTCCTGCTCCCTCTGGAACTGCCGCTCATCCATCGCTAAAGCCCCCTTCATCCATGATCTCTTCCTCGCTCACCCCTTTCAACTCCTTGCTCTTACAGAAACCTGGATCTCACCCTCCAAATCTGTTACCCCAGCCACTCTATGCTCGGGGGACCTGTCGTTCTCTCATCGACCCCGCCCTGAGGGCAAGGGGGATGGCGAAAGTTTCCTCCTTGCCAAGGCCTGTCAATTTAAAACCCTTTCCCATCCTTCCTCCCTCTCCTTCCCTTCCTTTGAGGCCCACTCTGTGCATTTATACTACCCTCTACACCTTCATGTTGCTGTCATCTACCGCCCCCCCACCGATTCCCTGTCCTCTTTTCTCCGAAACTTTGAATCTTGACTCGCCTTCTTCTTCTCTGATGACAACCCCACTCTCATTCTTGGTGATTTCAACATTCACGTCGACACACCTTCCACACCCTCTATCTCCTGCTTTCTCTCCCAGACCTCTTCCTTCGATCTCCAACNGCCTTGTTCTTGTCTGTGTTGATAATGAGGACTGATATGCCGTACTTCTTGATACACCAGATCATCCAGCAGTTACCACAATTCACCAGGCTGAGAAAAGAAAGAAATTTTATGAGCTTATTCAATGTGTTCATGCAAAATTGTTTACTTCACATGACATCGGCAACAGTTGCCTCTTTTTTACAAGCACCTAGGCCAAATCAGCATGTCACTCCAGGAAAGGCGAAAAACCCCTTACTCTTGAATTGCCAATTAGGCTTGGGGAAAATTCCTTTCCGGTCCAAACTGGCGACCAGTTCTAACTCAGAGTGTTGCAAAGAAAGGGGGTGGGTGCACATCCTCCTTGCTCGCCACCTGAACCACAATGATGCGTGTGAGTAAGGAGTTCTAAAATGGCGCCCGGCAGTCCCACCTCTCGCGAGAGTCCCGGGCGCCCTCCCGGTTACCAGGCGACCGCCCTACTCCCCACTCCAGACTTCCAGTGCTGCTGTCAGTGGCCTTTCAGGTTTTCTTGTCTCCTTCCTTCCCGGGGGGGGGGAACCTGCCAAAACCCTGCCGCTTCTATCATGGAGGGGGAATTGCATTCAGTTGTTGAATAACCATGGTGACAGCATGCAAACTCCCTGAACTTCCATGGAAATAAGAAAACATGACATATATCCAGACTAATTCAAACACTGATTTACATTCAGGGTGATTTCAGACCTGTCGGATCTCCCTTGGGCCACGGCACGGACTCACCTTTTTATCGCCCTCCGGAATCCAGCTGGCCGGTCAATAGACGTGCCGGACGGATTCCAGAGGGGGATTGGGGAGGGGGCAGGGCTGCTCGGCACAATGTGTGCCCAAACAGCCCTATCCCACCATGCTCCGCCGGCCAGCCACCCTCTGCGAGACGGGCGGGCACAGCGGCCAATGTGGCCACTGCACCCACCTGCCTCCCAGGGTCTGGGCCACAGCCTGGAATTGGCAGAAGTAACAGACATTACCTTCCACCAATTCCCGGCCAAGATCCAGCTAACCACGCTTCTGGATCTCTGGGCGGCCGGAGGTCCGGAAACTTAGTCAAAGGGATTCCCACCAGGTATTCACTGGGGTGAACATCTGGTGGAATGCCCTTTAGACATTACAGTACTGCGGCCACAATGGGGGGTTCACTGTGGTTCACCGTGGTATCGTAACATCTGAAATTACCCTCAGTTAAAGAACTCTTTGATAAAGAAGACGGTCTTTCCAGGAAAACAGATTCACCTCTTTGGACTTCACATGCTTGCTGGATACAACAAACAGAAGACTTGGCGAAAGTCAAAATAGAATGTGGTGCAAGGTTGAAGTTGGCCTTCTTCTTGAAGAGCTATCTCTGGGTGTGCTTTTGGTGCTATCCCAAAATTTTGTCATGTCACCCAATTCTGAGGTTAATATAATTTTGTGATCCCAGAAACAACAAAGTAATTCAAAGTTTATCTTTTTGCAAAACCTCACTTGGCATCACAACGGACACTTTGGGAACCTCTGTGCTATACTTATAAATAATTTTTGTCACAGTTACCGACAATGAATGCTCAGTTTTGAATAAATTGGTCCCACAACCATGGCAACCTTCCATGGAAAAGAATAGGGCTGAACATTTTTGCTTAACAATTCATCTTGTTAAACTTGCCACTGTGCATTATAATCAGGATGGAACATATGAGCAACTTTGATGGCTAATTGGTAGGTCTGAGCACATGTTTCTTTCTACTTTCTCCATCAGTGATAGGGAGTATTTCCCCCCTCTCCCAGCTCTTTACTTCTTGCACAAGAATCTGCTATTTGAAATGAGGACAAAGGAAGCAATAATAAAAAAAGATAACAATAAAACCGTGCCTCCACTAAAGCTGAGCAAGGGAAGAAGAAAGTCTGTGCCCACCTGAGTTTAATGGTTCAGAACACTGGGCCTCAACATAAAGTTTATTTCTGTCTCTCATGTTCTGTTTGGAAGCTGCTGAGAATGACATTTCAACATTTTCTGATTTAGATATTTTATATCCAGGACACTACTGTGTCCCTGAGGGTTTTTTATGGCCAGGAATACCACTGTGTCCCTGAGTCTTTCCACCTTATTATATACCAAAATAATTTCCGTAAAACAAGATGATATGAGAAAAATCACAGCTGCACGATGGAGAAGGTAAAATAAATACTCCAGGTACTATATAGTCAGGTACTCTCTGACTAATGAACTTTGGGAATGATTGAAAGAAGGGAGCATGCTGGTCTCAGCTAGTAAGAATTTGAATAAATTGGGATGGGTTACTTATGAGGTGGAGGCAGATATTATAATGCATGAAAAAACCCAAACACTATTCCTGAAAGGATTATATACCGTTTTTCAAGCCAGTTATAATTTACTTGGAATTCATTTTTCCACTTCTGTTCAGACACAGTGCAATTAGTACAGTCTTCTGCTATGATCTTGGTGATCTTTGCACTTTCTAATAATAACTAAACATCACTGAGGAAAGTCATATTTTTCATACAAAATTTTAAATGAGAGCCACTAATTCTGGGAGTGATATTAGTGCTCAAACAGGTAGTGGTTTATTATTCACAGGTATTTTTCACATTCGTGTAGGTATTATTCAAACACTATCCATGACCCTATGAGTGGAAAAGGCACATTTTGTGATCATCACCACTTTTGGTATTTCTACTTCCCATTAAAGATGTCTGTTATACCACTTTGGCCCCCTGGGTATTATTGATGATCCCAGCTAAGTCAATGAGTTCAATCCCAAATGTTGCGCATTGCACGCAGAGCCGCGCGCATTCCTATTGTGGGCAAATGGAGCCCTGCGGATCCCACATGAATGTGTGCGTGCGCGTAGGCTCTGTGATATTTGGGTTTGGGCTCAGTGATTGTTAATGATGTTACATTAACTAGTTTTATTTACTACATATAGCATTTTAATACATAATTTTAAAACCAATCACGGACATGTTATGTACATGTTTTGTCACTGCCATCAGTGCTCCCATTTTTTTGTTAATTGTCACTATCTGATTCACTGCTGTCAAAGGTTGAGGTGTAGATCGCACAGCTACACTTTTTTACAGTTCCTTGGCAGTGGCAGTCAATGTAACAGGTGCAGAAGGGTCTGTGTGGTACTACATATGTCTCACGGGCGGACAAGGAATAGAAGGTTCTTCTTGGCACATGAACAGTCTTTGTTACAACCACAGGATATGGTTTTTGATGTCTCCTGTGTTTTGTGGATGTCACTGGGACAAGCTTGCCATTATCCATAGCCCACCCATAGAGTTCAGTAGGTGGGTTATTGGGCTTGCGGACATAAGCACTTTTGTCTAATATAGTCATCAAAGCAGTGTGTCTCAAATGAAGAAGGAATGCATGTTCTGTTGATAGTAGTAGCTTCAGCTGCATTGATTTGTTATTCAAGAACTTGTAAGCCCCAAACTTCCCACATTTGATGCTTGAAACCCATTGCCTCTGTTGGTGTACACAGCGGTCACAAGCTCCCTTGCTTGATCGATGACAACATCTGTAATGTTGGCCTGATTTTGATCTGCGAAATCCTCCAATGCTGATATGCCAGTCAGAATCCTCTAATGCAGTATTTTGTGAGCCACAGGTTGAGTACCAATGGACTAAGATGTTATTCTTTACATTCCAGCCATGCACAACATATTCCAATCACTCATTTATCAAGTATTAGGGGTGGGAATCAGATTAAACTGATTCACCTGATTTTCATCAGAATCAGGTTAATCCGATGCACCCGATTTCCCCTATCCACCCGATTTTCATTGGATCTGAAAAATCAGGGGTGCACTCTCACTTGTTTCCCCTTCTCTGATGTTGCAATATGCTAGTCTCTTCTTTAGCCCATTCATCATTCTAGGATTGTGGCTTAGAATGATGAATGACCCACTGAACTGAGTAATAATAATCTTTATTTTTATATAGCACCCCCTGCCATGGCACTCGGAGTGCTTTACATGTAAGTAATATAAACACAACTTTAAAAAAAATCTTCACAACAACTCTGTGAGGTAGATTAGGCATGGGGCTGAAGCAGCAACTCCTTTTTCCACGCCGCTATTTTGGAATTGCCTGTGACTTTCGGCAGCTTGTCCACCAGCATTCCACTAATTCCACGTCCTTTGCTTTGTGACATTAGAATTATAGGAATTATCAGAATGTGTCAGAATAATCTTGGAAAGTCTCAGAAGAAACATTGTTCCTCAACTTCGCACTATGACCGCATGTCTGAAAGTGGCAGCAGAATTAGCGGAATGAACGTCTCTAACACACCGTGCCACTCATTGTGGAAGAGCTCTTTCTGTTTGAAACAGCAGCAAGCTGCTATGGTAGCTGTTTCCAACAGAAAGAGCTCTTCCACAATGAGTGGCACGGTGTGTTAGAGACGTTCATTCCGCTAATTCTGCTGCCACTTTCAGACATGCGGTCATAGTGCGAAGTTGAGGAACAATGTTTCTTCTGAGACTTTCCAAGATTATTCTGACACATTCTGATAATTCCTATAATTCTAATGTCACAAAGCAAAGGACGTGGAATTAGTGGAATGCTGGTGAACAAGCTGCCGAAAGTCACAGGCAATTCCAAAATAGCGGCGTGGAAAAAGGAGTTGCTGCTTCAGCCCCATGCCTAATCTACCTCACAGAGTTGTTGTGAAGATTTTTTTTAAAGTTGTGTTTATATTACTTACATGTAAAGCACTCCGAGTGCCATGGCAGGGGGTGCTATATAAAAATAAAGATTATTATTACTCAGTTCAGTGGTTCATTCATCATTCTAAGCCACAATCCTAGAATGATGAATGGGCTAAAGAAGAGACTAGCATATTGCAACATCAGAGAAGGGGAAACAAGTGAGAGTGCACCCCTGATTTTTCAGATCCAATGAAAATCGGGTGGATAGGGGAAATCGGGTGCATCGGATTAACCTGATTCTGATGAAAATCAGGTGAATCAGTTTAATCTGATTCTAAATTTCCCACCCCTAATACTTGATAAATGAGTGATTGGAATATGTTTTGCATGGCTGGAATGTAAAGAATAACATCTTAGTCCATTGGTACTCAACCTGTGGCTCACAAAATACTGCATTAGAGGATTCTGACTGGCATATCAGCATTGGAGGATTTCGCAGATCAAAATCAGGCCAACATTACAGATGTTGTCATCGATCAAGCAAGGGAGCTTGTGACTGCTGTGTACACCAACAGAGGCAATGGGTTTCAAGCATCAAATGTGGGAAGTTTGGGGCTTACAAGTTCTTGAATAACAAATCAATGCAGCTGAAGCTACTACTATCAACAGAACATGCATTCCTTCTTCATTTGAGACACACTGCTTTGATGACTATATTAGACAAAAGTGCTTATGTCCGCAAGCCCAATAACCCACCTACTGAACTCTATGGGTGGGCTATGGATAATGGCAAGCTTGTCCCAGTGACATCCACAAAACACAGGAGACATCAAAAACCATATCCTGTGGTTGTACCAAAGATTGTTCATGTGCCAAGAAGAACCTTCTATTCCTTGTCCGCCCGTGAGACATATGTAGTACCACACAGACCCTTCTGCACCTGTTACATTGACTGCCACTGCCAAGGAACTGTAAAAAAGTGTAGCTGTGCGATCTACACCTCAACCTTTGACAGCAGTGAATCAGATAGTGACAATTAACAAAAAAATGGGAGCACTGATGGCAGTGACAAAACATGTACATAACATGTCCGTGATTGGTTTTAAAATTATGTATTAAAATGCTATATGTAGTAAATAAAACTAGTTAATGTAACATCATTAACAATCACTGAGCCCAAACCCAAATATCACAGAGCCTACACGCACGCACACATTCATGTGGGATCCGCAGGGCTCCATTTGCCCACAATAGGAATGCGCGCGGCTCTGCGTGCAATGCGCAACATTTGGGATTGAACTCATTGACTTAGCTGGGATCATCAATAATACCCAGGGGGCCAAAGTGGTATAACAGACATCTTTAATGGGAAGTAGAAATACCAAAAGTGGTGATGATCACAAAATGTGCCTTTTCCACTCATAGTGTCATGGATAGTGTTTGAATAATACCTACACGAATGTGAATAATACCTGTGAATAATAAACCACTACCTGTTTGAGCACTAATATCACTCCCAGAATTAGTGGCTCTCATTTAAAATTTTGTATGAAAAATATGACTTTCCTCAGTGATGTTTAGTTATTATTAGAAAGTGCAAAGATCACCAAGATCATAGCAGAAGACTGTACTAATTGCACTGTGTCTGAACAGAAGTGGAAAAATGAATTCCAAGTAAATTATAACTGGCTTGAAAAACGGTATATAATCCTTTCAGGAATAGTGTTTGGGTTTTTTCATGCATTATAATATCTGCCTCCACCTCATAAGTAACCCATCCCAATTTATTCAAATTCTTACTAGCTGAGACCAGCATGCTCCCTTCTTTCAATCATTCCCAAAGTTCATTAGTCAGAGAGTACCTGACTATATAGTACCTGGAGTATTTATTTTACCTTCTCCATCGTGCAGCTGTGATTTTTCTCATATCATCTTGTTTTACGGAAATTATTTTGGTATATAATAAGGTGGAAAGACTCAGGGACACAGTGGTATTCCTGGCCATAAAAAACCCTCAGGGACACAGTAGTGTCCTGGATATAAAATATCTAAATCAGAAAATGTTGAAATGTCATTCTCAGCAGCTTCCAAACAGAACATGAGAGACAGAAATAAACTTTATGTTGAGGCCCAGTGTTCTGAACCATTAAACTCAGGTGGGCACAGACTTTCTTCTTCCCTTGCTCAGCTTTAGTGGAGGCACGGTTTTATTGTTATCTTTTTTTATTATTGCTTCCTTTGTCCTCATTTCAAATAGCAGATTCTTGTGCAAGAAGTAAAGAGCTGGGAGAGGGGGGAAATACTCCCTATCACTGATGGAGAAAGTAGAAAGAAACATGTGCTCAGACCTACCAATTAGCCATCAAAGTTGCTCATATGTTCCATCCTGATTATAATGCACAGTGGCAAGTTTAACAAGATGAATTGTTAAGCAAAAATGTTCAGCCCTATTCTTTTCCATGGAAGGTTGCCATGGTTGTGGGACCAATTTATTCAAAACTGAGCATTCATTGTCGGTAACTGTGACAAAAATTATTTATAAGTATAGCACAGAGGTTCCCAAAGTGTCCGTTGTGATGCCAAGTGAGGTTTTGCAAAAAGATAAACTTTGAATTACTTTGTTGTTTCTGGGATCACAAAATTATATTAACCTCAGAATTGGGTGACATGACAAAATTTTGGGATAGCACCAAAAGCACACCCAGAGATAGCTCTTCAAGAAGAAGGCCAACTTCAACCTTGCACCACATTCTATTTTGACTTTCGCCAAGTCTTCTTTTTGTTGTATCCAGCAAGCATGTGAAGTCCAAAGAGGTGAATCTGTTTTCCTGGAAAGACCGTCTTCTTTATCAAAGAGTTCTTTAACTGAGGGTAATTTCAGATGTTACGATACCACGGTGAACCACAGTGAACCCCCCATTGTGGCCGCAGTACTGTAATGTCTAAAGGGCATTCCACCAGATGTTCACCCCAGTGAATACCTGGTGGGAATCCCTTTGACTAAGTTTCTGGACCTCCGGCCACCCAGAGATCCAGAAGCGTGGTTAGCTGGATCTTGGCCGGGAATTGGTGGAAGGTAATGTCTGTTACTTCTGCCAATTCCAGGCTGTGGCCCAGACCCTGGGAGGCAGGTGGGTGCAGTGGCCACATTTGCCTCTGCGCCCGCCCGTCTCGCAGAGGGTGGCTGGCCGGCGGAGCATGGTGGGATGGGGCTGTTTGGCCACACATTGTGCCGAGCAGCCCTGCCCCCTCCCCAATCCCCCTCTGGAATCCGTCCGGCACGTCTGTTGACCGGCCAGCTGGATTCCGGAGGGCGATAAAAAGGTGATTCCGTGCCGTGGCCCAAGGGAGATCCGACAGGTCTGAAATCACCCTGAATGTAAATCAGTGTTTGAATTAGTCTGGATATATGTCATGTTTTCTTATTTCCATGGAAGTTCAGGAAGTTTGCATGCTGTCACCATGGTTATTCAACAACTGAATGCAATTCCCCCTCCATGATAGAAGCGGCAGGGTTTTGGCAGGTTCCCCCCCCCGGGAAGGAAGGAGACAAGAAAACCTGAAAGGCCACTGACAGCAGCACTGGAAGTCTGGAGTGGGGAGTAGGGCGGTCGCCTGGTAACCGGGAGGGCGCCCGGGACTCTCGCGAGAGGTGGGACTGCCGGGCGCCATTTTAGAACTCCTTACTCACACGCATCATTGTGGTTCAGGTGGCGAGCAAGGAGGATGTGCACCCACCCCCTTTCTTTGCAACACTCTGAGTTAGAACTGGTCGCCAGTTTGGACCGGAAAGGAATTTTCCCCAAGCCTAATTGGCAATTCAAGAGTAAGGGGTTTTTCGCCTTTCCTGGAGTGACATGCTGATTTGGCCTAGGTGCTTGTAAAAAAGAGGCAACTGTTGCCGATGTCATGTGAAGTAAACAATTTTGCATGAACACATTGAATAAGCTCATAAAATTTCTTTCTTTTCTCAGCCTGGTGAATTGTGGTAACTGTTGGATGATCTGGTGTATCAAGAAGTACGGCATATCAGTCCTCTTTATCAACACAGACAAGAACAAGGCTATTTTTAGATGATCGTGGCGGTGCCCGTGCTTGTTTTTCAAAACTACCAGGAGGCTGGTTTACATGTGACACGCTGCCGATTATGCACATGTGTGGGCTCCACTCATCCATTTCCGTCCTCGAGCTGACCGGATCGCCTATCGAGGGTGGACATACGCTGTCGGAAATGGATGCTCGTTGCCCACACACGTGCATAATCGGCGGCAGTGTCACGTGTAAACCCGCCTCCCGGTAGTTTTGAAAAACAAGCGCGGGCGCCTCTGCGATTGTCTAAAAACAGACCATGTCTCTGATCACTAACATCAAGCAAACCCCCCATTCCAGACTTCAAGTGGTTCCATGTCAGCCAGTTCAGATTAGATACAAAGCACTAGCAGGTAACAATTACCAAATACTTGGGAAGCATCTTAGATAGTGCCAGAGGATGTGTGAAAACCATAGATGTCTGTATAGCAGCATCTGAAACCACTTTCTAGCCCATGTGGATGTAACAGGTTATCGAAATTACTATAGAGGTAATGATTTAAAGAGTCACAGAATTTCCAATTCTTGTATAACAGTGTAATGTCAGCGTGAAAAAAACCTGCTTAGCAGAAAAAGATCACCCATAAGAATACTCACTGCCAAAACCAGCCACCACCTACATCAGCACAGCACTGGAAGATAATAATGGTTGATAAATGGATTTCTATAGCTTGTATGCTACAAAAAAACATTACCTGATATATGATCCCATGGTTGTCAACAGTTCCATTCATGTAAAACAATTGACAGAGATTTTCATAGGCAGAATATCAATCTGGTATCAATCTGAATGATGCTCTATGTGCAAGAAAGCTAGATCTCTGAAATATTCCCTGAATAATGCAACCATATGTGAGATGGCTTATAATCAAGTAATAAAGTTGCTGCACCAAGGGATTGGCAATTTAAGGGCCAAGTCATGGTTGTAAACCACAGCTCTTGAAAAACTGAAAGTGTGATCCCTGAAAAGTAGGGGTGGGCGTGCCGGTAAATCCGGTATCCGATAATGCCGGTACTGGGCGTACCGGCATTACCCGAAATCCGGTCCCATTACCGGATTCCCGTTACCGGATTTTTTTTACATTGCAGCCATTTAAATGAATGGCTGCAATGTAAAAAGTCCCACCAAAAAAGTTCCAAAAAAAACCTCCCCGAGTCCAGGCTGCACGGGTGGAAGGGGGGACACCCCCCACCCACCCTGCCCAGCCTGGATTTTTTTTATAAAAAGAGCCCCCCCAGCACCAGCGGTTGCGGCGTCCCCGCAGCCGCCGGTAAGTATAGACCCGATCCCTGGGGGGGGTGTTTAACACCCCACCAACCCCTCAGTGATCACCCCTACTACAAGTTGACTGTACCTTTGTATTTCAGCGGAGCTCCGGGTGCGGTGGCGGCGGGCGGTCCGGTGGCCTCAGCGCCGGTTGTGGCTTCCGGCGACAGAGATGCTCTAGGCCTTCCGGGGAACTTCCGGGTTTCCCCAGAAGGCCTAGAGCATCTCTGATGCCGGCAGTCAAAGGCCAGATCCAGGAATTGGAAAAGGGGCCACATAAAAACTTGCCAGGGGCCACAATAGACCCCCAAGTCTGAGGTTCCCCATCGCTGATCTCAACAACTATCCCAGGATAGTCAACTCTACCTGGATTAGTATCACCGAGTGTTATGGCAAGAGCTGACATAAATCAGAAAAAATGAAAAAAATCAGATTTTCTTCAATTATAGAAATCAGTGTGCTGAGCACAGATGAAAAGCACCATGGGATTAATATTTATCCCAGAGACTCTCAAACCGTGATAGGTACAATGTGCTGTTCAAATGAACTATCACGAGATGGATTCATCCTAGGATAGCAATGTCCATGTGAAACACATACTACTTGTAATCCCTGGATAAGAATTTCAGGATAATTTTCTCCTAATCCCGAAATGAAGTGTTCATGTAAAAATGCCCCGGGAGAGGGGATCCGTGCTGCATTAATTCCCTGAGATACCTTACTCTCTCTCTCAGGTTTCCACCACCAGGACTGGAGACCTTAAGATATTGCATGGATTTTAATAATCTGGATCTTGGCTGTGTCCTGTGCATTGGTAAAAGAAGAGTGATGACTCTATTTCCCCTTCTTTACCCTAACCCCTTTCCAACTACTGTGTAAAGGCCAACTCAATCTGGTTTAAAAAAATTAGAGTGGGATTAAATAATTATTGGGTAAGCATTAAGAGAAGTCCCCTGTAATTTCAAGAACACTGCTGTGTGCCTAGAGATGGGGAAATGATGTGATCTGAAAATTAATCAAGTGAGGTTATTTTACCATTGCCTTTCAGGAGACACTTTTTGTTTTATTTATTTTGGCTTGTAGGCAAGGAAAAAGGCTTATCACAGACAGACTTATCACAGATGGTTGGAAAAAGCATCTGTTTTCAGAAATCTCATTTCAGGCACATTACAGAGACATATTATCTGCATGTATATGAGGACTCTAAATTGAAAGGTAATTATATAGCTCAATGTTAATTTGTACCTTTTTATGACATTGATTGTGGATTTGTGGTTTCTTTGATTCTTTTGGAGAACTCTCTTCATAGATGTAAAAACTGCCTCAATAATATTTACCCATCTGTGATGTGTGCACTGTCTGTAAAGCATCAGAAGATGATAATTAACAGATTCTATCCACTATTGCTCAACTGAATTGAGTAGTCAGTAAAAATAATTGTGTAATAGGAAACTGTTAACCAAAAATATAGGAAATGCTTGAGAATAGGGATGCTGTGTGTTTAATCCAGGGGTGTGCAATTTGTTTTTGTTATTATGATAATGAAAAGGAAAAAAAATATTTTCTTTTTTGTTATTGTAAAAACGTAAATGACAAATAATAATAACAAAAAATTATTTTTATTTTTGAAATAATGGGGG
>QEPC01007393.1:1710377-1750300 GCA_003113815.1 Sphenodon punctatus | reverse complement strand
ATAGTAGGAAGTCTTAATCTATTTGAGTAAGATTGATTTTGATTGGAGTTGAGATGGCATTAGAATCATTTGCACTATTTTGAAAATTTCCCATCCCCTCCCAGATTCCTTGGGGGTGGGTATGTTGTTGCACTCCTCCACATTGGAGCAAGGGCCAAGGACTGTTATGGAGTGCTGCCACTTGACGAGCAAGAATGGGGTTTGCCAGACAATCACACCCTTTGACTCAAAGGGAACTTTGTGAGACAAGGTTTCCTATGCACCATTTTGAGGCAGGCTGGACTTCCAGCTAAACCCATCTATAGTTTCAATCTGGGAAGGGAACTGGCTGGACATGCAGGAGTAGAAACTCACATCTGGGAATCACTGAAGGCCATGGATGAGCCTTTACGTGGTTTACTATCAGGGAGTCTGGCCTCTGATAGATAGCTGTTTTTGGTAGGCGAGCCATGCCTCATTGGGAACTTTGAAGCTGTCCTGGCCATGATCCAGGCCATTCAGACATGAGAACAGGCCATCAGCGAAGGGGTGAGAAAATGATGATGTGCCCTCCACGTATCTGGAGCTACCTCATACATCATACTCCCCTCATACCTGGAGTGTGGAAGATTAGACAGGAGCACACACACACCCCTTCCAGCAGCACCCCAGGGACCAAGTATGGGGTCTGTGGTGGGGGATAGTGTAGAGCATTCCCTCCCTACACTTGCTCAGTCAGGACCAGATGGCAAGGGCCTTTAAAAAAAGACCTGCATCCCACCCTCCAGCTCACTTCCCAGCATCTTTCCCTTCCTCCATCCCAGTTTCTTTTGGGCAGGAGTTGCACAACCCTGGGGAAGACATGGCCCCAAAGCCACATGCAAAAAGTCACCCCCACAGGCATGTCCAAGCGATTGGGGTCAGCCAGCTGCCCCTCCCCTCTAGAGCCACCATACTTGAGAGGAGGGGAGGGAAGCTATTCTCCTCTCCCTGAAGGAGAGGTGGGATAACACAGATGGCAGTGATGGTAGAGGAGAGGGCGCCTTGCCCACGCAGAGGTACATAGCTACCAAGCTTTGTGCCCCATACCCAACCATAGACCCCCTGGTAACCTTGAGGAAGATGTGGTGGGGCAGGATGGCTCCAGTGAACCTGTCAGGTGCATGGGCACCGGTATGTGTCTTTGATTTATTTCAGTGAAGGAGACCCCAGCCCCCATCACCACCATGAGGAGACCCCCTTCAACAGGGGATGAAGTGCTTACAGGTAGTGCTGGATTTGGAAAGCACAGCAAAAGCTGTTTCTGTCAGAAACAGACTATTTGTCTTTGTTTGTGTGATGAGAAAACTTAACAGCTTTTTCACAATTTTCTCTAGTTCCCATATAGTAATTGTCATTAGTCAATACTGCTAGTAATTCTTCCTAGACAGAAGCAGCCACACACCACATAATGTTCCTTACACGCTACTAATGTTTGCATTCTGTACATCCTCAAGTTCAATATGTAACTTTCATCATTTCCCTTATTAGCCCTTTTTTTTATTCTTGTAAACTGTGTTTTGTTTCATGTTTTTAAAGGACTATCCTTTGTTTTCTTCAGTCTAATGCCAGATATTGTTGTATAGTGCTGGAGCCTGATGAAAATATTGAAAATGAACTGGTGGAAAATACTGAAAATACCAAAAAAGGGCAGACAATCATAGGCATCAGTCTCTACAACAGCAGAAATGTGTATTAAGTGGATAGTGAGGATATACTGATCAACAGTTGAAAGAGCTCCCAGAAAGTAGGTATTTCTTGACAGTACAGAAACAGTTGTTCTTACCTCAACTCTAGTCAGACAGATATTAACCAAGATGGAGTTGAAGGAACAATGCATGGAGGGATTTATGTAGAGGGCACACCAGACTGAGCACAAGGAACCTGAGGGGGTATAAAGTGAGTACCAGTTTGTACTAGGGAGAAGCTGAGTAGGCCTTTTCTTCTACCCCTTTGAGAAGAGTGTGGGGTGACACTGAAACTTTAAGGCTGGAGTGAGGAAGCCTGGTCATGCCCACTCTACCACTGAAAAGAAAAGCACAATCCAGAGAAGAGATCAGTCTGTACCTCAAGGCTGAGGTGAGAGGTGTTCCAGGGAGAACTGTCTGGTGCTGAACCTTTGTTGGGAACTGTTCGAGGATATAAGCTAACTGAAGAACCACTATCTAAGGTACTGAGTCAGAGAGTCAAGCCTGAAATAGGCAGCCAGAAGGTTCTGTGCCTGGAAGTCTTGGAGTTAGTCAGGGCTTTGGAGCCATAGGAGTTGCATACCTGGTGCTATACAGGCCCTGTCCCTGGCCCTCTCAAGATGGGTGGAGCCATGCATAACAGTAATGCACATGTACATGCAAGCTCAGGGACCATGAGTCAGGAAGTGTTGTACCTCCACCTAGTTATGGTGAGGGGCTCCATGTTGCCAAGGGCACTTCTCTGAGGCAGGAAGGAGATGACAGAACCCGTGACCCTGGCTGGGGGATATCCCAGACATATCAGACCTAATTGGAGTATACCTGCTTCAGTCCACACACAAAAAAAATCAGGAGTGGAGAGTATATTGCCATCTTTGTGTTTCAGCGATCCCATTCCCAATCCAAATGACTGGGCTTTTAGGAAAGACAGGGAACAGTTCAAGCTCTCTAAAGTGAAATGGAACTGGCCTGGACTAACTGGATTGCAGCATATACAGTGTGATGCTCCAGATGTATCCTAAAATGGGGCCCAACCTGGCCAAATATTTTGACATAGTGTGTAGAACGTTTGATGCCAGAAGTCCAGGAGCATGGATACGCTATGAGAAAGCATCATGACAGAGATAATCTATTAACCCTAAACTGAAATGCACCAGATCTGAGAAATGCACCAGATTAGAACCCATGCACCAGATCTGAGATTAGAATGCACTAATAATTCCAAGATGGTGCCCAGAGCTGATGGTGGCCACATTTTAGCAAAAGGAAATGTCATTTTTGGTTATGATCCAGTGGGGAGGGGTGGTCAGAAAAGTTGTGTGTTCCATCATCCATTTGGGGGGGTTTAAACAATGTGTTTTCATCCCTCATACAGATTCTGAAACATCTGCACACAGTGCTCTGGACCCATGCTGCCTTCAGCTACAGCAAATTTAGACAGCATGGTTGGTGGCCAAGTCCTGGGAAAGGACCTCAACCCTGGTTCAGCATGAGGTACTCCGAAAGGTGCTAGTGGATTACCCCCAAACTCAGCACTGTGAAGTATGTGATTGCATGGTTTGGAGGATTTCTGCATCCCAGCTGAGGGGTAGACAGCATAAATGGTCTGACAACCTCAAGTCAGTAGTGGGAAATGAGCACATCGTCCAGGCCAAGCTGTAAAAGGAGGTACATGAGGCCAGCATGTCAGACCATTTCAACACCCTTCTGATGGCTATGCTGTGCATTTCGTTGCTGGGCGTGGTCTCAAAGAAAGACCCTGGGAAGTTTTATCTCATCCATCACCTCTCACATTCAAAAGTGGGGAGCGGTGAATAACACCACCCCTGCCAAGCTTTGCTCCAGGGGCTACACCTCTTTCGACTCTGTAGTCAAGATGGTGTGGGCATGTGGGCACAGGGCCTTGGTACTGACGTAACATCTGCCTTCTGCCTATTTCCTGTCCACCCCAACAACTTTGAGATGCTTGGGAATTTCATGGTCAATTTTACTTTGACAAGGCCATACCATGACAAGGTATTCATTATCTTTCACGGCTCATGAAAAGTTCAGCATGATAACGCAGTGGGTGATCAGTTCTGTAGAAGGTTGAGTAGTCAGGAAATCATGCATTATCTGGATGATTTTCTCTTCGTGGGACATGCTGCATTGCAGAACAGAGAGACATTGCTCAGGATCTTTCAAGATGAGCTTGGTATTCCACTTGTGGCAGAAAAAAACAAAGGTCCAGCTACTTCTCTGATGTATCAGGGGATTGAATTCAACACTATGAACTTGCTATCCCACCTGCCAGCATATAAGGTTACAGTTTTGCACAAGTAGGTTGAGGCCTGCAGCAAAGCAAACAAAGTAACTTAGAAGCACTGCAGATGCAGTCTGTACTATGGAGTCTGAATTTTGCTTGTTGTGTGATTGTCCCAGGGTGTGTCTTGTTTCCCAGCTGGGTCAGCTTTTGGAGGCAGCAGCTGCTGTTGAAGGCTGAACTCCTGGTACAGTCAGATGTGGTGGGTAGCTTGGGCTTTGGTGTCTATTTTAAAGGCTGAAGGGTCATCCCTCATGGCCAATGGAGTTGGAGGAGGAGAGCAGGGGATAACTAGTGACCTCACATACTTTGAATTCTTCCCATAGTGGTGGAAGTGAACATGTGGGTGGAGGTGTTTGCTAACCAACAATTCCTATTTTTGTGTGACAACATGGCTGTAGTACACGTAATTAGCTCACTATCATCCAGCTCATCCCGGGTCATGAGGCTTGTGGGGACATTTGTACTACAGTGCTTATGTAACATCATCGTATTTATACCCAAGAATGTGCCCCAGGTGTTAACAATGGCATAGCTGATGCCTTTCCTCACTTCCAGATGGACTGTTCCAGCCATCTAGCTCCAGGAGCCAGGGAGAGGCTGGATGCGTTGTCACAGGAAATTGGAAGCCTTGGATTTTAGAGCTGTTTCAGTTTGTTCAAGTTTCCCTTCCCCCTTACAATAGTAGCTTACAAATGCACCTTCAATGAGTTTTGGGATTTTAGAGCCCAATATGGCTGGACATTGGGGTTTCCCATCAGGGAGACACAGATGCCACTGTTTAGGAATGCTGCAGTGCAAGGTTGTGGCCCCAGGGAAATCTGAGAGCAAAATATCCACCCTGGTGTATATCATCAGATTGGTGATCCAAAGTAACTCAGATCAGGGTTTCTTTGATTCTTTCATGATTCAAATTACCCCATCCCTGTTGGGTAGCAGAGTGCAGGTTTTCCCCAGGGTAAGTTTCAGTGACTCAGAGATGGCCTTGTTTGTCGTGTCCTTGAAGATAATCCTATTTGGAACTCTCAGTGTGGGAGAGCTTGTGAAGGACTTCAGGGAAGACAGCTCAGTACGTGCATTAGAGGTAGGAGATGTGAGATGGCAGGGGACTGTCCTTCAGTTTTGATTTTCATTATCCAAAAGAGATGAGAGGGGGCATGGGAGAACTGTGGTACTTCACCATGTAGAGTCACCTGACATTTGTCCAGTGATGGCATGGGTGACATGCATTCACCCAGGGGTAGGCAACCCCCCCTTTTTGGCATGCCAGTGAATCCTTCCTTACTTGGTACCTCTGGCTAGCTAATTTCAGTTTCCTTATCCAGGAACCTTCCCCTGGCTGACTTACTGGGTTTTCTGGGTCTGGCACCTTTCTCTGCTGCCCAGCAAGCCCTTGTTTCTATTTTTCTCTGCAACTCTTCCTAGTTGTGTGTAAAAGTGCTCTTTTGAGAAGCTCTTCTTCTTCTGCTTCCCTTGAGTAACTGAGCTGTGGATTAGCTTTATCTTCCTGTGCTGCCCATGCCCCATGCGACACCCAACATAGCTGTCTGTCAATTAGGTGCTGTTCTGTGCTTCAGGCAGCATTTTCAGGTCAGCTAGATCAGTCTTCAAGCTAGTGCTAGCTGGTTGTCTTAAAGGGGCAGTACTTCCACTTGGCTGCACCTTGCCACACTTACTCTTTATTATTTGTGGTATTTCAGACTCTGGGAGAAATCACTGGAAGAAGCAAGTATACATAATCAGATACAGTATTGTCCACAAGGTGGTGAATGTGGCTGGAGGCACTCGGTGGGCAATGCAGCTTGGTCTTAGTGATCAGGCTGAGATCTCATGGAACAGCAGGAAGGGCATGTACTGGGAGCAGTACATTAATTATTTATCATTAATAATAATAATAATAATTATTATTATTATTATTAGCATTAGCATTAGCATTAGCATTTATATAGTGCCAGTGATGTACCTGATGCTTTACAGAGAGCAAGATAGACACAGTCCCTGCCCGAGAGCTCACAATCACCATACACACCCTGTGGGGATCCCCTTCCCCAGATGTATTGGTAATACATCTCATGGAGAACAACTTACCACAGGACACTGGCATACAGCTGGGTAGGCAAATTAAAAGAGAACTTTGGAAAATCATTGGGATGTTTCCCTAGGTCTGGTTATTGTGGGCCAACTTGTTGGAAAGAAGGGTTTGGCATTGAGCGATACATCCAGGAAAGGTTGAGAAGGTAAAACAGAAGGACAAACGTTATGTTGGCAGGTGGTTAGCTTTCTTAGGGGGATGACAGAACCATCCATGGAGAAATCCATTACGCAAGGAATAACTGTTTAGGAATAATGGGGTTCACCTGTCAGAGATGGGGATTGACCTATATTTGGGAGTCCTGGAGTCTAAGCTTGAGGAGATATTGGAAGGCATGTCTGGGGTGGTGACTGACATAGACTGACATGTCTATCTCAGTCAAGCTATAGTTTGCCAAACTGTGGCAAAGTTACAAGAGCAGGGGCAGCTCCATGTCTCAGCCTTCCCAGTGGGCCTTGAGGGAAGCCTATCAGTATCCATCTCAGGATAAATACAATCTCCCTCCATTGGCGAGGGAGAGTTATGATATTTCAGAAAGATAAGAGTGGGAGTTGGAAACCTGGGGTACACCTCAGGGCTTCCCATATAAGTTAAGTAATTTGTTAAGTAGAAGTAACTTTTACAAGTGACCCAGTTGTGAGAGGGAGGGATAGAATGCTTCCCCCTGCCTTACCCAACCAGGCTGTTGCTTTGTAACAATAAAGAGTGCATCCTTTTAATCCCACAAATGTGTTCATGCCTCTTTCCAAGTTGTGATTACAATACAACTGTTTAAATTCATTACATACACTAGTTTGATGTTTTCATAAGAAATAGGGGTGTGCAATTAGTTTTCATTATTATGATAACAAAAACAAAAAAAATTGATTTTCTTTTTCATTCTTGTAACCAAAAAAATGAAAAATAATAACAACAAAAACAAAATAAAAACAAACTTTTGTTTTTGAAATAATAAGAAAACACTGAAAAACGTATTTCTGGCTATAACCTTTTTTGTTTCTTATTCAATTATGATGAAATTTAGGGAGATTGTACCCCAAATGGAGGGCACTATGTGTGCCACTTCTCGAAATGCTTAGATAAAGGGAACCGATTTTAGAAGCAATTGAATGTTGTGATTTTAAGAAAAGCTCCATATTCATTCCTGGCTACAATTTCTTTATCTTCTGTCCAATTTGCATAAAACCTGGGAATATTATGTCACTCCACATGCTTACCAATCTTTCCAAATTTCAGAAAGATTGGATAAAGCTTACTGATGTTATAAGCCATTCACATGAAAATGCATTTCTGTTTGTAACATTTTTATATTCCATCCTGTTTACAAGACATTTGCCAGGAATGTATCCTACCCTTCCCTGTCATATTTGCCAAACTACAGGACAATTAAAGGGCACCAGTTTTATAAGCAATTGAAGTTGTCCTCTTGAAGACAATTATTCAGATAAATAGCAGCACATGCAGTGCCAGTCAGAGGCAGGCACCTGGCATGGCAGGGGAGGGGAGGGAGGATTGGGATCAACCCAACATACTGACATGACAGACACATTCACTGTCCAATTACTGCATGAGTCCAAATTTACAGGACCAATCGGTGGTGGCTTTGAGGCAGGCATAGAGGGGACATAACTGGGACTTTGGGGGTAGCATCCCCACAACCAGGAGACATGGTTTAGTCATCCAGGCTGGCCAATTATCATCACAATCACATCCTTTAGCACTGTGACAGAGGACATAAAATAATCTCTTTTGGCTCTTTTCTAAACAGGTGTTTCTGACTTCCCAGTAACAAGTGGGGGAGAGAGGTTGGGGTGGTCACAGCACAGAATGAGGATATTTGGTTGACATTTCTGCTGGACAATTGGCATCACAAACAGATCTTATACCAAGTGGCACTTAAGAGAATCCCTGGAATTGGCTTATTCCCTCCATACGATGTGTGATAAAAGTGGGACTCTTTATCACATCTTTTTGATATTTGGAAGACATGATCCTGAATGACCGATTGCGGCAGAGAGTCTGGTTACATACTTATGCCATGGTGGTGTGGGCAGCCATTTCATCTGCTAAGTCACGCCCGGCGGAACTTTTTCTGGTGGTGAGGGGGCTGGTCAGTCCGGCCTCCCTCTACCTGGATTTAGAGTAATTGAACATCCTCTGTGATTTGTTTGTGGACTTTTTTTGCAGATAAAATTGCTCAGAATCACCACAGTTTTGACACAACACTTTTTAACAGTGGGTGAACCAGAAGCAGTAGAAGCCCCACATCGTTCTGCTATGTGGGATGGATTTCAGAATGTGTCGCCCTCAGATGCAGGGGATTCCTTGGGGTCTGTTTGAGCCACTTATTGTGAATTAGACCCATGCCCATCCAGGCTGGTCAAGACTCAAGGCCAGCTGGGAGACATTAGAGCTGTTGCTAGCGGGGATTATCAATGTCTCCCTGGGGGAGGTCAGGGTGCCAGAATTCCTTAAGGAGGCACTGGTGAAGCCCCTGCTCAAGAAGCCATCTTTGGACGTTGGCATCCTGGCCAGCTATTGGCCAGTCTCTAACCTTCCCTTTTTAGGGAAGGTTATTGAGCAGGTGGTGGCTCGACAGTTGGGAGCATCTGGACCGCATTAACTTTCTCGATCCCTCACAGTCAGGTTTTCATCCTGGATATGGGACGGAGACTGCACTTGTGCCCTTGGTTGATAACCCCCCCCCCCATGAGTTGGACCAGGGTCATTCGACCCTGTTGATCCTATTAGATCTCTCGGTTGCATTTGATACCATTGACTAGGGGTGGGAATTCCGGTTCTCCTGAGATCCGATATTGCTGGTATTTGGATGTATCGGCTTAATCCGATAAATACAATATTTACCTGTACCGGCATACCGGATTTTGAACATTGGTCATGGTACCAGATTTTTTACATTGCGGCCATTGAAGTCAATAGCCGCAATGTAAAAAATCTGGTACCGCGGCCAATGTTCAAAATCCGGTATGCTGATACCGGTAAATCTGGTACCTGGGAGATCCGATACTAGTACATCTGGTATCCGGTATTCTTCCCTGTGTCCCACCCCTACCATTGACCATGAGTTGTTGGTGACTCGGCTGCGGGACCAGACAGGAATTGGCAGGACCGTTCTTGAATGGTTCCACCTCTTCCTGGCTGGGAGAGTCCAGCGTGTGGTCCTGTGTGATTTTTCATCTTCTCACTGGGGCCTCACGTGTGGAGTTCCTCAGGGTTCCATCTTGTCCCCTCTCTTGTTCGATGTGTACATGCAGCCTTTGGGGAGGTTGTTAGGGAGTTTGGGGTGCAGTGCCATCAGTATGCAGTATGCTGATGACACCCAGATATATCCGACTCAGGCCCAGTAGTCTCAGTGCTTACCCAGAGCTTGGCAGTTTTGGGGGAGGTGTATGAGGGCAAGCCATCTGAAGTTAAATCCTGAGAAGACAGAGGTGATGGTTGTGAGGAAGACTTGAGAAGTGGAGGCCCCCATCATTGATGGGATTCATCCTGCCCTGGTGTCTCAGGTTCAGAGTCTTGGGGTGATCCAGGACCCACAGCTCCACCTGGATGTTCAGGTGGTGGATGTGGCGAAAGGGGCATTTTGCCAATTACATCTGGTGCATTGGCTTCAGCCATATGTCACAGACTCCAACCTAGCCACAATCGTCCATGCTTTTATTACCTTGAGATTGGACTACTGTAATGCACTCTATGTAGGGCTACCCTTGGTGCTGGTTCAGAGGCTGCAGCTGGTGCAGAATGTGGTGGCTCATCTCCTAATGGGGACGGGCCCACATGAGCAGATTGCACCAGTGCTTCTCTCTCTGCACTGGCTGAATAGTCTTCTGGGCCCAATTCAAGGTGTTGGTGTTGACCTTTAAAGCTCTGAATGGTGTGAGCCCCACCTACCTGCAGGACCGCCTCCCCCTCTGGGTCCTGGATCAGCCCCTGTGGTCATCCGGGGGCACCCTCCTCAAGGTCCCCTGGGTTTCTCGGGTCTCAACCTTGTGGAGGGCGTTCTCTATGGCCGCACCATGGTTATAGAACTCCCTCCGGTTGAAGGTCCACCCGACTACTGACCTCCCCTCTTTCCATAGACAATGTAAGACCTGGCTGTTCCACTGTGCTTTCCCTGAGGGTGAAGGGGTGGGTGGGTTGGGTTAGGGTTGTGGGTATGTTGTATTTTTTATATTGTGTTTTAATCGTGTTTTAAATCGTATTATTGTTGTTTTAAATTGTTTTAATATGTTGTTAGCCACCTTGAGACACTTTTAGCAGGAGAGGGAACATACAAATTTTATTATAAATAAATAAATAAATAAAATAAATGAAAGTGATAGATACAACCCTGCCAAATTTCATGTACACTGGTTAAACTACAAAGATGTTAAAGTCATATATACATATATATATATAAGTTAATTGTGTATACAACCAGGACCATTTATCCAGTACTTCTGAAAATTGGCATAGTTTGTAAAAATGAGGAGGGATATAAACTTTCCAAGTTTCATCCACATTAGAAAGGAGACAAAGAAGTTACATCCAGTAATGTATATTGAGGTTTTTGCAACTGCTCATAAAATTGTATTCCTTTATACAATCTTAATGAAGTTTGTAATACTTAATGCTTTCTATTGAAGGTACAATGTCGCAACGTTTCATTCAAATATACAGCTGAAACTGTATTTTCCATTTAAACCAATGGAAATTGAAAAAGAAAGCAAAAATGAAAACAAAATTTTGTTATTTATGAAAACGAAAAAGAAAGATTTAAATAACAAAAACAAAAACAAAAAAACTACATGGGTCCCTGGTGCACACCTCTAATAGGAAACCAATATGAAAATATATCAAACTACAGAGTGTTTTTTTTCTTTTCTTTTTTCTTTTTTTTATTTAAATGAACTTTATTATACTTAATCCTCTGTTACAGCTAATATTATTATCATAGTTTACAGTAGTACCTCTAAGTATTTTGTCCTTTAAATTTTTACCGAAAGATGAGCCAAAACAACGCAAAACACCGCATGAATAACCAACTAAAATATAAAAATAAAATAAAAGCAACAGAAAACAGAGTCTACTTACAGTCTATCCATGTCCAAATCTTTGAAGAGGTGGTGGACAGCAGAGCAGGTCTCTCGGGATAAAGGAAAGATTTTATAACAGTATAGATAAATATTAAATCATTGAATATCCTGAAGCAGAAAATTATCTGTAGTCGGGTCTAGATTTAGTCCTTCTTTTATAAGTGTCCAACAAGTTATCCAAACAGCATAGAATTTCTGTAATTCATCATTTATTTCAACCAAAATTCTTTCCATGGTTATCATATACCACAGGCATATTCACATATCCATAATTTTTGGAGGAAGGCAAGTTGGAGCCTTCCATTTGCATGCTATAGTGTATAACACTGCTACATGAATTTGTTGGCGGGCCTCAAGTATGTAAGAGCCCCTGGGGAATATTACCAACAGTCCCACCATAGGTCTATAAGGAATTACTCCCCCCATTATACTTTCCATCCAATCCAGTGGGGGATTATTTCTGAGCACTCCCACAAACAGTGGAGGGCCATGCCAACTAGCTCACAAACCCTTCAACACGCATCGGTATCTATAACTTATGATTTTTTCAAGCAGGTTGTTTTCTTTTTTTTAAATGAATGCAGTTGCTGCAGTTGGACCAATCATGTTAAAAAATTCAAAAATCTGCAAATAGTACCAACAAAGTAAAGAAAAGATGGAATAACTGAATAATGAAATATTAAGTGTAAATGAAGGAGCAAAGATGTGAATTTTGTAACAGTAATGAAGATGAATTCAGATATTTGTTCATGAGAAAGAATATGTGAATCGTATTCATGAATATAAAAATGTATATATTTGTTCTAGCCCTAAACAAAAATGTCAGTGTTTTGACCCCATATCCTATATGAAATGGTTCTTAAAACATGACTACCCCAATCCCTGTTTACACTGGCATTCCCCATGTTGTTACCACAACTTCAATGCTTGCTTTGTTCAGCGCCAGACCCACTGCTGACTGCGCCGAGAGGACTGCAAGATGGCACCTTCAAGACCCGTAAGGTTAGACCGGCTTTGCGTACCAAACCTTTTGCCCTTGGCAACACTGGGAGGTGGCCCCAGCCTTGGGTGCTTACTAGCGTTCAGGTCACAGTGTGCTGACTCCTCCCTTTAAGGGGGATCGAGACAAAGCCCTCTCCCCCTCCCAGTGCTGCTTGCAGCTGGTCTAGGAACAAAGGGGATTCTTGTTTTTATGGACTGTTTTTAAAATATATTTTATATATATTGTGAGCCACCCTGAGTCTTTTTTTAGTGAATGGCAGGATAAAAATTTAAATAAATAAGTAAATAATTAAACCCAATGAGATGGAATGAAGATAAGACCATGCTCCGAGATGCCTGTAGTAATTAGCTCCCAGACAAAGTGTTCAATCTCCAGCAGACAGATTTTAATTTTATTTCTACCATCCTTTTCAACGGTAATGTGTCAGAGCTTAGCACTTGCTACTGGATTTGGCTCAGCTGGCTCCCTGCCAGCAAGATTCCAGCTTTCCAATCAGTTGTGATCTAATACATGAGAATGAGTTATGTGGTTCAAGATGAAATAAAATCTATAATCCTAGCAATGGTCAGAATGTTGATTCAGTGGGAAATGTTGAAATATATTATTCCTCTTTGACTGTGTGAGCAGCAATGCAGCGTAAGTCTCTTTGTTAATAAAATGAATGTATCTCATGGACTGATAATTTCAAACAGCACTCTTCCCCCCCCCCTTTTTTTTTTTGTCTCTCTCTCTGGGGCCACTTCCCATAGCACTTTTCACTGTAGTATTCTCATTGGTGGTAGTCAGTGCTATCAGTATAATTTTTGTACGTAATGAGGTTCAAAACTGTAAAGGTTTTCACTCACTTAAGACAATCAAAATCATGATAAGTAGGGATACATGTGCCTGAGAAGGTGTTTTGTGTCTCCTGTCTTCTTATGAGTGGATATATCATTTTAGTCGGTGTGATTAATTTTATTTATTTTAAAATTTAATATCCCGCCCCTTCCTGCCGAGGCAGCCCGGGGTGGTGTACAATTGTACAATATATGTATTGTACACCACCCCGGGCTGCCTCGGCAGGAGGGGGCGGAATATATATGCATCCGCTGGGAGGGAATTCCACAAACGATGTGCAGCAACCAAAAATGCCCTCTCCAATGTGGCCCCCCACCAAACAAGAGAGATCTCCACAAGGGCACCCCCGACTGACCACAGAGGCCACTTCAGAACCTGGAGGATGAGGTGGTCTCGTAGGTAGGTGGGGCCCAGGCCGTGTAGGACTTTATAGGTAAGCACCAGCATCTTCATTTGGGCTTGGAAAGCTATAGAAAGCCATTGCAGCGAACAGAGCACTGGAGTTATGTGCTACCAGCTCCCCGTACCTGTGAAGAGGTGGGCTGCCACATTCTGCACCAGCTGCAGCCTCCAAAACATCACCAGAAGTAGCCCCACGTAGAGCGTGTTACAGTAATTAAGCCTCGAAGTGATGAAGGCATGGAAGATAATGGGAAGGTCACAGTGAGAGATATGTTCATAACTGTTGTACCAGATGTAATTTACAAAATGTGCTCCACACCACAGCCACCACCTGGACATCCATGCGGAGCTACGAGGAGCACACTCAGACTCATAAAGATTAAGACTACAGACCTCAACCCAGTTACTTCAGAAACTGAAAACTAAGAAGGCAAGCACACTGTGTCAGAAGATATTCCCTCTGTTTTCTAAAGTATTTATTTTCAAAAACCTTCTCAGCAATTGGGTTGGAATAATATTTTAACATTGTCAAAACCATCTAGTGACCTACGTAAATAATTTCACTATCCTAGTTTTCAGAAATGGTTTAAACATCTCCCTGCCCCCTGCAACTAGATCATTAATAATTGATTTAGCACTTTTAGTGTTTAAAGTGCATTACAATCCTTATCTTGTTCACCCTCACAAAATACCTGTGAATTAAGCCATTATTATTCCAATTTTTGAGATGGGGAACTGAGGCTGAGAGATTGTGACTTAGCTTCGGCCATCTAGTAAGTTCATGGATAAGAAAGGATTTGAACCCTAGTCTCCCAAGTCCAAATCCAACACTACCTTTATAATTGATTTACAGTTTTAACCAAAATGAGAAACAAAAGAAATAGATAAAACAAAGGTCCAATACAATAAAAGCACATCAACATGAAATATTAAAGCAAACCATAAAAGTTGCTGCTCTTTCAATCTTCTGGGTTTACAAGTCCACAACTAAGTTCCGGATGCATTCTTCACACATCCACTGCCCTGAGGCAGCCTAAATTAGCCGCAACTGTAGACGTGAGGGGCTGCCATGGAAACCAAGTGACCACAGCTGCCTGGAACAAAGTAGTTTACCAGGAGAACTTTTTACACACACAGGTTCTGGGAGAAGTTCTATGCAGAAGTTCAAAGAGCCAGATGTTTAAGATCTGGGTGAGTGATTTTAGACACACAGAAAGTTCAAACAGCAAACATACAAGAGAAATGTGTGTGTAAAAACATTCAGTGTTGCTTGTGCATTTTAACACCATCTCATTGTAATAATATTTGTTAAAATGCTCCTGAACCAGATTTTTCTCATGCAATTTCAAGCTTAATTTAACTCATCCTACAAAAAGGCATAATGGAGCAATGCTGTATCTACTAGAAAAACACAGGAGTGAGTCAAATGCATGTTTTGTGGCAGCATGTTTATCCAAGTCAATTTATTGTGGCCTGTGTATTAAATACAAAACATCCCATGCCACTTTAATTTGATAATGGCTGATGAAGTATATTTTAAATACCCCATTTTGTTGCCCCTCCCCCCCTTGCACTTAAGGCTACTCCAGCATTTGCAAAAGAATCTTCATGTTAGACAATAGATGCTCCATCATCCCCATATTTCAGTGAGAATTCCATTTGCTTAACTAGCTCCCCCTTTCTTTTCTTTAGCTCCCCAATCATAGCCATTGGGTGCAGCCACACAAGCTGTGGTGAGCCAAATCCCCACACTATCCATGGCAGACAGTTGCTGCCATCACACTTTGGGGCCAGTATGTGGGGCTCGGGATTGGCCTCATTAGCAGTCTGTCTAGTTGACAACTTTGGATCTGGCCATGATTGAGTAAAAGAATATTTTATGAATCCATTTGTAAGGAGCACCCATGAAACAGTTTCAGTCAGTCACAGTTCAGGATGTGAAAAAAGACCAGCCTATATATTTAGGGTGTAGAAACATGTCTGCTCCTTCACTTGAGTAAAACTACTATATAACCACCTGCCTTGCTTTGTAACAGGGAGAAAAGGAGTAGGAAAAAGGAAAGTAAATAATCATTTATGCGATTCCTAGTAGAAGCATACCTGGAGTAACAAGACCAAGTGATCAGGATAACAACATACACATACAAAGCCTAGCTGCTGAAAGGAGATAACTGGAGGAAATAAAATGTCATGGAATGTCAATTTCAGATTTTGAAATGCCTTTCTCCATGGATGTGGTTAGATTTTGGGGAAGGACCAATATTTATGGTCCTGATAGTGTATAGACCCGCCTCTGGTAATTTGGGGGGATTCTGAGATGAGTTCCTGGAGCTGGTATAGTCATCCAGCTGTTGGAGTGTCCCAGGAATGGATACTTGTCCTGGGAGACTTTAATGTGCATGATGGTTGCAGCTCTGGGGTCCAGCCTCTGAAGTCCTGGATGTGATGGCATCTCTGGGTTTACCCAGAACATCCACAGAGCTGTTCATGTGCTTGACCTCATTTTCAGGTTGGGTGTTTGGGTTTCAGATGTTTGAATCACCTCTGTTAGGTGGTCCGACTATTATCTCATGTGTTTCAGTGCATGTACTGCTCTACCTGATCAACAGCACCATAGCTGATCGACTGTTGTACAGCCATGGAGACTGCTGTATCCGGTGCATTTCAGCAACCTCATTATTAGTGCTGAAGTTGATTCATTTGCCCCTTCTAACCAGGGGAGTGATAGACTCACTGATGGCTGTTTTCAGCTGTTAGCGGGGCTCCTCGATTACCTGTCTCCTCACCAGACCCTAGTAGTCTCGACTGTCCATAGACAACTGTGGTATGACAGCAATCCGACAGACTTAAAGAGGTTGGGGCATAGATTGGAGAGGAAATGCTTGAGGAGCCATCTGGAGGCTGATATTCAACAGTACGAAGAGTTTATGTGGGCATAGAGAAGGGCTGTTACTGAAGCCAAGCGCTTGTACTTGTCCTCGGGCACAGATGCTGCACGGAACAGATCAGCACAACTCTTTTGGGTTGTGAGTGGCCNTGTGGTCATTTGGTTATTTTGGTTCAGTTTGATATTGTGGTCACTTCAGTATTTTGGTTATTTTGTTTCAGTGTTTGTATTCAGTGTTTGTATTCAGTGTTTCAGTGCTAGTGCTTTGGTTAGTGAAATTACTACAGTAGCACTAAGAGTGCCAAAACAAAATACCAAAGGGACCAAAGTAATAGATCCAAAATAACAAAATACTAAAGTCACCAAACTAACTGAACCAAAATAATTGGAAAAGATATTCATTTCCAGAAATGGAGCAAGAACAAATCTGCAATCTGTATCCACTTTGGCCCTTTCCACACAGACACTCTAACACTGATAAAATGGGTGTTACATTTAATTATACATATTTCAGGGCACCCATAGAGCACACCTGTCAGTGTGAAAAGGGCTTTTGTCTTACCCAGTCCAAAGCAGGTAAATTGTCGGATATGATAATCACCAGGGATATTCATTTCAGCACTCACCTAAATGAAAGGAAAGACAGGGGACTTGAAACTTACTGCCACTCAGCCCAGATGGCTACACCTTGCACTTAACTTGATTTACACTTCCATGCATCCTCTGCTTGCTCACATTTGTGCTGTTGTGCAATAAATCACTACATCCTAATGTGCAGTATGCAAGGACTCAGTACAAACAGTTCTTCAAGCAACTCACCTGTATTGGCATTCACACACAGACAAAGGGTGAAAATAAATGAGATGGGGGTGAGCTCCAGGAAGGGCTACTGCAGCCGCCACTCCATTGGGTTGACAGAGAAGGCAGTTCATTGCCAAACAGTTGATTGGGGTGGGGGAGAGGAGCATGCTCACCCAGTCCACCAAACAGCTGATTAGGAACAGCTGGAGGAGCACATTCACCTGGCTCATTAAACAGCTGATTGGTGGGGTGCAGAGGAGTGCACGCATCCAGGCCAGGTGAGCTCACTACCCCCAATCAACTGTTTGGTGCGCACAACGAGGCTGGGTGAGTGCACGCCTCTAGGATCAGATGTTTGGCAGCTGAGGTGAAGCATGCTCCTCCAGAGCTCCCAATCAGCTATTTAGCAGGCCAGGTGAGCACACTCCTCCAGGCCCCACTATCAGCTGTTTGATGGGCTGGGTGAATGCGTTCCTCCACGCCCTCAATGATCATATTTGGCATGTGCAACCAGGTTGGGTGAGCACGTTCTCCTCCCCCCCCCGATCAGTTGTTTGGTGTGCTCATCCATATTGCAATAACGAAAACGACAACCAAGAATACCAAAAACAACAACCGAGAATACCAATACCAATATTGATAACGATATTGATAATGATATATCAATATCAATAACAATAACAGAAACAATAATGATATTGAAAACGATAACTAACAAAAATGATAATGAAAACAATAACGAAAATGATAACAAAAATGATAATGAGAAATGAAAATGACAATGTCATTATCGTTCTTGTTATTAGTGCTGGGGCAGTTGGGTTTTGGAGGGAAAATGTGGAGAGGGGAGGAGGGAGCAGACAGCTCGGAGTCTTGACAGGGTTGAACTCTTGACCTGTGCCTGTGTTGGGAAGGGCGAGTAGCTCAGCAGTATCTGATGGCTGTATCGCTGCCAATGAGCAACGCAAGCAGGCCCCAGCAGTCTCATGGCACTCTGTGATTGCTCAATGCCTGCTGCCTCCCACAACCAATCACGGGGTTCTGGGGGAGGATACTGCAATTCTTTATAATAGGAGGGCTAGGTTTTTTCTCTCTGTTCTGTGAAAGCTCTGCTTTTCAGGTTGCATTTACAGAACTGTGGTGCTTGCACACAAAAAATCATCCCTAGCCCTCATTGTATTACCAGTTACCACCAATACCTTTCTTTCCTCATACTTTACATTTTACCTTCTCCCTTTCCCTGCCCTTCTCCCCCTGTACATTATGAATAGATAGGTAGTATAGATTAGACATAGATATATATTCTATTTATTTATTTTAATTTTATTTTAAAAATTTTGCTACCCCACCCCTCCTGCCACAGGCAGCTCAGGGTGCCTTACAATTCGCAAAACCATAAAGCAACATTAAAACAACAATTTAAAACAACTAAAAGGAGGACAAAAAGAAAAATAACCCCTACCCAACAACCCACCCCCTCACCCGTCTGCCCCGCCAAATGCCTGGCAGAAGAGCCAGGTCTTACAACTTCTCTGAAAAAAGGGGAGATCCAGGGCCAACTGAGCATCCACTGGAAGGGAGTTTCACAGTTGTGGAGTGGCCACCGAGAATGCCCTCCCCTGCGTGGCCCCCCGGAAGACTCAGGGGACCTCAAGCAGGGTGCCCGCCGGTGACCACAGGGGTTGGTCCAACACCCGGGGAGTGAGGCGGTTCCACATATAGGTAGGACCTGGGCCATTTAGGGATTTATAGGCTAAAAGCAACACATTGAATTGGGCCCGGAAAACCAATGGCAGCCAGTGCAGAGAGCAGAGCACTGATGTAATGTGCTCCTGGTGACCCAGTCCTACCAGAAGTTAGGCCACCGCATTCTGCACCAGCTGCAGTTTCTGAGCCATCACCATGGGTACCCCACATAGAGCGCGTTACAATAGTCCAATCTAGAGGTGATGAAAGCATGGATGATCATGGCCAGGTCAGAGCCTGAAACAAACGGGTGAAGCCATCACACCCGATGTAATTGGCAAAAGGCTCTCCTCTCCACAGCCTCCACCTGGACATTCAGGCAGAGCTGCATGTCAAGGAGCACCCCCAGACTCCGTATCTGGGATACCAATGGAGGGCAGACCCCGCCAATAATGGGGGCCACCATCTCCATCACCTTACCCACTAACATCACGTCCGTGTTGTCGGGATTCAGCCTCAGTTGGTTAGTCCTCATCCAGTCCCCCACAGCCATCAAACACCGAGTAAGCACTGAGACTGCAGGGCCTGGGTCTGTTGAAAAAGAGAGATACAGCTGGGTGTCATAAGCAAGATGACACCGCATGCCGAACCTCCTGATCACATCACCAAGTGGCTGCATGTATACGTTGAACAGGAGAGCGGACAAAACCGAACCCTGTGGGAGTCCACATGAGAGATCTTGGTATGATGAAAAAAACTCCCCAAGAACCACTCGCTACGTTCTACCGGTCAGGAAAGAGCGAAACCATTCAAGAACAGTCCCGCCTACCCCTGCACAGTCCTGCAGTTGCATCACTAACATCCCATGATCAACTTTATCAAATGCAGTCGAAAGATCTCATAGAACTAACAGGGTTGAATGACCCCGGTCCATTTCCTGCACAGATCATCCACCAAAGCCATAAGTGCAGTCTCAGTGCCATACCCTGGATGAAATCCCAACTGAGAGGGGTCCAAATAACCAACGCAGCCAAGATGTCCCTACAGCTGCTGAGCCACTACCTGTTCAATAACCTTCCCTAAAAGGGAAGGTTAGAGACAGGCTGATAGCTGGCAAGGGAGTCAATGTCAAGCGATGGTTTCTTGAGCAGAGGCCGAACCACTGCCTATTTGAGATAGCCCGGTACTCTGCCCTCCCAAAAGGAGGCATTGACCACCCCAGCCAGCAACAGCCCCATTGTCTCCCAGCAAAATTTAATCAGCCAGGACAAGCAAGGATCTAATTCACAAGATGTGGCCCTAACAGCCCCAAGAACACCAACCTCATCAACTGGTGTCATCGATAGGGCTGTAGCGGAATATCGCAGCGGTAGCTATTTCCGGCGGAAACAGTGTTTCTGCAATTAGTGGAACGGCATGGCAGAGGCTTTCATTCCGCGGTTCCGCTTATTTAATTCCGCAACTTAGTGGAATCGTGGAAACATGACATTTTCGCTATTTCCACAATTCCGCCAGCGCCAAAAAATAGCAGAATAGCGGGTTTCCGCGATTTCCGCAATTTTCCCGCAATTTTTCCGCAATTCTGCGATTTGCAGAATTCCGGCGGAATTAGTGGAATATCCGCAGAAAAGTCGCGGTGTGGCATGGGCATTTCCGAAATGGCGGAACGGAATTGCGGCGCGGTAAATGCTGCTGCTGCATCAGCCCTAGTCACCGACTGAAATTGCTCCCACAAAACCAGATAAGATGAGGCTTCCATAACCCCCAGTTCTCCATATGTATTAATTGCAGCATCGAAGCCGTGGTGAATCCAAGTGATTTTGTCCACAAAATAATCCACAAACATATCACAGCGAGCAGTAGATGACTCCACTTCAAGGCGGAGGGAGGCCGGACTCACCAGCCCCTGCACCACCCGGAAAATCTCCATTAGATGGGATTTAGAGGATGCTATGAGGGTAGCAAAGACCTCATTTTTTGCTGCCCTCATAGCTACGGCATAAGCCCATAAACTGGCTCTAAGATGCAATCTATCGGTTTCAGCACATGAATGATGCCACCATCGCTCCAACCGCCGCCCTTCTCAATTCAGCCCCTGTAGTTCCTTGGAGACCCAAGGAGGCCTTCAGAACTCTTGTCTGGGCAGTGGATGCCTAGGAGCTGTTCAATCAATGGCCTCCATCAGCAAGATATTCCATGACATGACGAGGTCATCGATGGAGCAGTCATCAAGGTCAGAGAGAAACTCACCCAGAGCCTTCAGGAACCGATCAGGTTCCATCAGCCTCCAAATCAGTTCTGCACCTTTATGGGGGCAGACATGTGCCAGGAGCAAGGCCTGCAGGAGGTAATGGTCCATCCATGACAAGGGTACAGCTAATAACTCCTCCACTAATGGAGCAACTGCCTCAAGGTCAGTGCAAAACACAAGGTTTAAGTTATGTTCCCCCTGGTGTGTTGGGCTGATAACCATCTGGGATAGGTCCATGGTTGCCATGGCGGCCATGAACTCATGCTCCGCTCCCACATGGTCAGCATCGGTATAAATGTNCCTCAAGCAGGGTGCCCGCCGGTGACCACAGGGGTTGGTCCAACACCCGGGGAGTGAGGCGGTTCCACATATAGGTAGGACCTGGGCCATTTAGGGATTTATAGGCTAAAAGCAACACATTGAATTGGGCCCGGAAAACCAATGGCAGCCAGTGCAGAGAGCAGAGCACTGATGTAATGTGCTCCTGGTGACCCAGTCCTACCAGAAGTTAGGCCACCGCATTCTGCACCAGCTGCAGTTTCTGAGCCATCACCATGGGTACCCCACATAGAGCGCGTTACAATAGTCCAATCTAGAGGTGATGAAAGCATGGATGATCATGGCCAGGTCAGAGCCTGAAACAAACGGGTGAAGCCATCACACCCGATGTAATTGGCAAAAGGCTCTCCTCTCCACAGCCTCCACCTGGACATTCAGGCAGAGCTGCATGTCAAGGAGCACCCCCAGACTCCGTATCTGGGATACCAATGGAGGGCAGACCCCGCCAATAATGGGGGCCACCATCTCCATCACCTTACCCACTAACATCACGTCCGTGTTGTCGGGATTCAGCCTCAGTTGGTTAGTCCTCATCCAGTCCCCCACAGCCATCAAACACCGAGTAAGCACTGAGACTGCAGGGCCTGGGTCTGTTGAAAAAGAGAGATACAGCTGGGTGTCATAAGCAAGATGACACCGCATGCCGAACCTCCTGATCACATCACCAAGTGGCTGCATGTATACGTTGAACAGGAGAGCGGACAAAACCGAACCCTGTGGGAGTCCACATGAGAGATCTTGGTATGATGAAAAAAACTCCCCAAGAACCACTCGCTACGTTCTACCGGTCAGGAAAGAGCGAAACCATTCAAGAACAGTCCCGCCTACCCCTGCACAGTCCTGCAGTTGCATCACTAACATCCCATGATCAACTTTATCAAATGCAGTCGAAAGATCTCATAGAACTAACAGGGTTGAACGACCCCGGTCCATTTCCTGCACAGATCATCCACCAAAGCCATAAGTGCAGTCTCAGTGCCATACCCTGGATGAAATCCCAACTGAGAGGGGTCCAAATAACCAACGCAGCCAAGATGTCCCTACAGCTGCTGAGCCACTACCTGTTCAATAACCTTCCCTAAAAGGGAAGGTTAGAGACAGGCTGATAGCTGGCAAGGGAGTCAATGTCAAGCGATGGTTTCTTGAGCAGAGGCCGAACCACTGCCTATTTGAGATAGCCCGGTACTCTGCCCTCCCAAAAGGAGGCATTGACCACCCCAGCCAGCAACAGCCCCATTGTCTCCCAGCAAAATTTAATCAGCCAGGACAAGCAAGGATCTAATTCACAAGATGTGGCCCTAACAGCCCCAAGAACACCAACCTCATCAACTGGTGTCATCGATAGGGCTGTAGCGGAATATCGCAGCGGTAGCTATTTCCGGCGGAAACAGTGTTTCTGCAATTAGTGGAACGGCATGGCAGAGGCTTTCATTCCGCGGTTCCACTTATTTAATTCCGCAACTTAGTGGAATCGTGGAAACATGACATTTTCGCTATTTCCACAATTCCGCCAGCGCCAAAAAATAGCAGAATAGCGGGTTTCCGCGATTTCCGCAATTTTCCCGCAATTTTTCCGCAATTCTGCGATTTGCAGAATTCCGGCGGAATTAGTGGAATATCCGCAGAAAAGTCGCGGTGTGGCATGGGCATTTCCGAAATGGCGGAACGGAATTGCGGCGCGGTAAATGCTGCTGCTGCATCAGCCCTAGTCACCGACTGAAATTGCTCCCACAAAACCAGATAAGATGAGGCTTCCATAACCCCCAGTTCTCCATATGTATTAATTGCAGCATCGAAGCCGTGGTGAATCCAAGTGATTTTGTCCACAAAATAATCCACAAACATATCACAGCGAGCAGTAGATGACTCCACTTCAAGGCGGAGGGAGGCCGGACTCACCAGCCCCTGCACCACCCGGAAAATCTCCATTAGATGGGATTTAGAGGATGCTATGAGGGTAGCAAAGACCTCATTTTTTGCTGCCCTCATAGCTACGGCATAAGCCCATAAACTGGCTCTAAGATGCAATCTATCTGTTTCAGCACATGAATGATGCCACCATCGCTCCAACCGCCGCCCTTCTCAATTCAGCCCCTGTAGTTCCTTGGAGACCCAAGGAGGCCTTCAGAACTCTTGTCTGGGCAGTGGATGCCTAGGAGCTGTTCAATCAATGGCCTCCATCAGCAAGATATTCCATGACATGACGAGGTCATCGATGGAGCAGTCATCAAGGTCAGAGAGAAACTCACCCAGAGCCTTCAGGAACCGATCAGGTTCCATCAGCCTCCAAATCAGTTCTGCACCTTTATGGGGGCAGACATGTGCCAGGAGCAAGGCCTGCAGGAGGTAATGGTCCATCCATGACAAGGGTACAGCTAATAACTCCTCCACTAATGGAGCAACTGCCTCAAGGTCAGTGCAAAACACAAGGTTTAAGTTATGTTCCCCCTGGTGTGTTGGGCTGATAACCATCTGGGATAGGTCCATGGTTGCCATGGCGGCCATGAACTCATGCTCCGCTCCCACATGGTCAGCATCGGTATAAATGTTGAAGTCCCTCAAGACTACTGACTTCGGGGACCGCAACACCACTCCCGACACCACCTCTGCCAAAGCCTGTAGGGAGGCTGCTGTACAGGTAGGTGCATGGTATATAAGCAGCACTCCCAAACTGTCACCCACCAAATCAAACACAAGGTGAAGACCCTCAATACCTGATATGGATTGAACCAGATACCTCCTCACAGTCCAACCCTCCTGGTAAATTATGGCTACCCCCCCCCAACCATCCTTCTGAACGTGACTGATGCTGCATGGAATACCTGGCCGAAACAAGGTCAGCCAGAATAGGCCCCAACTCATTGTCCAGCCAGGTTTCCATGACACATACGAGATCTATGAAGAGTCCTATCAAAGAATTTGGTTTCACTTACCTCCTGGATAGTTGTTGCCTTATTTGCCACTGATTTCACATTGAACAGCATCAACACAGGGCCGGGGGCCCCCTGACCGAGAACTATCTGCCTGAGGGGTAGTGAGCGGGACTTGTAATAAACACCTCTCTTGTCTCACTAATCTCACCTCCCCCCACCTGGGACCATATCTTCCCCGGTGCATCACAACCTCAATGGCTGCCCCTCCCCCCGGTCACCCCTCCCAGGCTGCTCCGCCCTGGCAGAAGGGGAAATCTTCCCTCCCCCCCATAAAAATTCCCCACCCCTCCTCCCTAACCAACTTACTTCCCATCCCTCCCCCTCCAAACATCCCTCCCCCTCCAAACATCCATCCCTCCAAAAAATAATAAAATATAACACAAAAAACACCACTCCCTCTACTCCCTTTGCATAAAACCACAAACTAAACCCCTCTAATCCTCCCACCAAACTCCCACCTCCCCAAGCTTCCCAAAAGTTCCCAGCTTTTTACCCCATCTCCACAGACCCCACTCAAGGGTCACACCTAAGGGTCCTTTGGTGCGGCCCTTAAGTGCACAGCCCTTAGGAGCACACCTGCGGCAGAGCTGACAGGCACGCCACTTTTCAGTCCTCTCAGGCTGGAAACCCCACCTCTGAGCCACAGGGGGAAGCCCCTTTGTTCCCACTCCCCTCTCCCTCTGCCACCAGGACGGGGGGAGAATCACAAACAGGAACCAAGGTGCCCAAGTGATTCCCCGGTATGGCTCAGGTAGGGCATCTATTTTGGGGGCAAGCCCAACCAGCTCCCAGCCCCCTGTACCTGGGGAATATAGCAGAATCAACAGACATGCTGCTCTTCAGCCCTCTCAGGCCGGAGACCCGCCACTGGGGGACATATAGATTAGATTAGAATAGTTATATAGATTATTGATTAGATAATAGATCGTTTTCCTTTTCCCTTCCCCTGTCTCCCTTAGATTTAGATAGATATTAGTTGTGCACAGGAATCAATAACGATACCGATACCATAAAATAAAATCTTCATTTGAAATGGTACCGATATCAATAACGATATTGATAATGATAATGAATATTGATAACAATAACAATAATGAATATTATACCAATATTGATACCAATACAAATACCAATAACAAATATAACAAAAATAATAATGAAAACAAAAATGAAAACAAAAATGACATTTTCATTAATAACGATAAAGAAAACATCATTTTTGAATAACGAAAATGAAAAGAAAAAACAAAAGTGACAACGGGGCCTGGTGAACACCCTGATTCTCAGGCTACTGCAGGCTAGTGTCACATTTATTTTCACCGTCACACACACATACACACTTCCCATTATAAGAAACCTCCTCAACATTGTGAGAACCACAGTTCTATTCTCACTCAGCAAGATGACCATTCTAACTTTGCTTTCCTCTCTCATGGTTCACATGTAACTTGGTTGGCTGATTACTGAGGGAGTCCATACAGTATTCTGTTTGAGTGCTTATTAAGGTAGTTGGAATTTGGCTTTAAAAGAACTGAGAAGAATAGTTATGAGTTTCCTCAGCTCCAGAACACAGATCCTCTGGGCTCCCATTAAAAGAGGGTCCCAGGTGGGCCAAGTACAGGGTTGTAGTTAAGGAAGTGGGGGGAGAAGGTGTACATTGTGATGAAGTGCTTTTAACATTTCACAGCTTAACATAATTGAATTCTAATAGAAGCTTTCTGACAAGAAATCTTTTCAGTCAAGAGTCCTTTCAAAGAATTTGGTTTCACTTACATCTCTATTCAAAAGGCAGATTTTATTCCAAATGGTATCCCTGGGGATAATTAAATAATACATTGGCAATCTGTGAATTCAACTAGGGGACCATGGTAACTGCACTTACACATTCCTTATATATAATATTCAGCTGATGAATATCTCCACTATTAAGCACCAATTTGGAACAGAAAAATAAATAAATGAATGGAGCACCCTGTTTTACATTTTTAGAAAAAAAATATTAATCAGTAATTTGCAAGTGAAAATTCAAGACCCAATCTATATGAATGAATATGGTAACAAATCTATGGGCTCTGAGAAACTTCATAGTGTTCTGAACTCCAAATAGAATGGTTACAGGGAACAACACACTGAAAATGCTGAAAAGCAACACTTGTTATTGATTTAGCTTGGATCACCAGCTTCTGATAATCTGGCTTTGACCTGACATCATTTCTGACTAGAGATGAAATGAATATTTTTTAAAATGGGTAAACCACCAAATCTACTAAAAATGGCAATTTAGGTAAAAACCAATACCAGTTTGCACTCTGTCAAGTATCCGTTTCAATTATTCTGTTTTGACTATTTCAGGTTTTTTGTTTTGATTATTTTGGCCTCTCAGTAATTTCAGAATTCTAACTATGTCATTTCAGCAATACCTGCACAATTGTAATTGCACCATTGTTGGAAATTATCAAACCAAACAACTGAAATGACTGAATTGGGTCCACCAAGGATGCCTTCTTGCCCCATTGTTATTTAAAATTTATATTAATGGAGTCATAGATAACCAGAAGGACTTTATGTACCATCCAGTCACAGTGGGTTTACCATCAGGGGCTTGTTTCCCCGCTGTTGCTTCAGCTGCTTTTACCATCTCTCCTGTCGCTCCTGTCGCTGAGGGGCCCATGCAGTCATCTGGGGAGAAAAGGGGAACAGGTGAGGGGGATTTGGACCTTTGGAACCCCCACCCTGCCCCGCCCCTCCCGCGCTGGTCACAGGAAGTGCCTGGGGGCACTTAAGGAGCGCACCGGCAACTGTTCCGCAGGCCGCTAGCCGGCAGTCGTGAGCCGAAGGGCCGCGGCCAAAGGGTGCGGCCCTTTGGGGCCCTTCGGGGCCTGGAGGGGAGGAGGGGAGAAATTTCTGCTGGGATGAGGAGTTGGGAGATGAGGTTGGGGGGGAAATATGTTTAAGGGTTTGTTGGGATGGGAGGGAACAGCGGCAGGAGGCAAATATTGGTGGGAATGAGGGTATGAGAATTAGGGAGGGGGTGCAGGATGTTGTTGACAGAAGATAGGGGGGAGTTGTGTATTGGGGGTGTGCCATGGGTAGGCTTCGGGGAAGTGATGGGAGATGAGGAAGAGGGGGAGTTATTTAGTATTGCCGATGTAGGGTTGGTGGGGCCACCTCCCCCTGGTGAGAGGGGGGTGAAGGTGGTCAGGTCTTCCCTGGTGGCAGCAGGGGAGGAGTTGGTTGTTGGTGGGACCTTCCCTGTTTCTGTAAGGGAGGTTACAGAATGGGATATAGGCTAAGGGTAAGAGAATGTGATCGTGGAGGGATATTGTTTTTGCTCTTTTTCCTTATTGTGTAAATTGTATATTATGTTAGTTGATGTGACAGTTGTTTTTGGGGTCCCTGTGTGGATAGCCCATGACACATATATTTGTATATTTTGTAAGCCGCCTCGAGTCCTATGGGAGAGAGGAGGGGTATAAATTAAATTTGAATTGAATTGAAAAAAAAAAGTGGGCAATTCATCTTTATCAGTCCTGCTTTATGCGGAAGATACTATTTTAGTATCTCATACTTTAATAGGCTTGAGGCAGCTGATGGAAGGTTTCTACCAGTTCTGCAGGACAGAACAGTTAGAGGTTAATTATGCAAAGACCAAGGTTATGGTTGTGGGGAAATTTCATGTCCAGCATAGGTGGATCATGAATGAACACCCAATAGAGCAAGTCCCTTCCTATAAATATTTGGAGGTTGTCTTTTCCCAAACAACATCTTACTGTCTACATCATAAAATAGCGAGTACACAGACAGATGGTACCTGTAAGGGCAATATTAGTTTTTATTATTCCAAGGGGGACAGAATGATATTACCAGCATTTAAAGTTTATAAAGCTAAGCTGCCCCTTCAACTGCTTTATGGAATCCCAATATGGGGCCCAGCACTAGTATCTGAATTGGAGACTGTACAAAATTGATTTTTAAAGGGCTATTTTGCATGTGCCAAGGAATACACCTATTTTTAAAATAATTTTGTGTGTGTGTGCTGAGACTGGTATCACTTCAGTTGCGTCTTTAGCCAAAACCTCTATTATTAAATACTGGTTGTATCTTAATTTCTGTGAATGTCTTGCTCGCTCAGCTCTTACTGAAACATTAAAGGGCCCATGGGAAAATAGCATAGTCCAATTATATCTCAGTTAGGCTTTTCTATGGAGTATTTGCTCTCTATGTCTTATTCTAAAGCACTTAGTCTAAATAACTGCATATTAAAATGACCAAGAAAAGCCAATGCTTAATGCAGTCAAAGGTTTCCAAAAGATATCTGAAATTTACAAAATGTTTCCAATTCAGGGGTGCTTCCTATTTGTCATTGGTTCCCAATTGGACCTGTAGAACAAATTTTACTCTCACATGATTCAACCTGTTACCTTCAGCTGTGTTGGAAGGCAGAGCAGCAAAAGTCCCTTATGAGCAAAGCATTGTTCACATTTGCAAGCATTGTTCATGACAATTAGTAGAATCAATAGCACATATTCTCTTTGACTGTCAATTGTATGATGGTACTTGAGTGACAATCCTGGAGCCAGTTATAACAAATTTGAAGACCTGTAGCCAGCAAGTGGTACTGGTAACACTATTGAGTGATGTAGACTCTACTATTTCTGCACAAGTCACAAAATTCTGCGCTGCAGTCATTAAAATCAGGAAAGCTGCAGTGGAGATTTTATAAGTGCTGGTGATATTTTTCATGGGGGTCGGGGGGAGTTACCTGCTGTTCTGGTTATTATTGTATTTGACTACATATTGGTTTTTTTGTGTATGTATATCTGTATGTGTATATGTGCTGCCTCTGTGCTATCACAATAAAACAATTAAATTTCCATAACATTTAGAAAACTGAAAAATAAAGGTACCTTCAAAATCCACGCATGTGTCTATCTTCCTCTCCCTCCCAATCGCTCCCACTGGTGCATTTTTAAAATAGTCAAACCAGAAATCTATTTACCTGTCAAATATTGGTTGAGAACAAATGATAAGGGCGTGAGTCAGATTTCCTGACCCCGGGGAAGGCCACAGCAACTGCCACTCCTCGGGTCAGCGAGGAGGGCAGTCCAAATGAGCAGCTCCCTGTGCCCCCCTGAGATTCCAGGTAGGGGGGCTGCCATCACAAGTCCCTCTATGCCATGGGTTGGCTGAGGAGTTGTCCACACAGGAACCCTGCTGTCCAGCAGAATCTGGCCCTGAGAGGAGCTGCCACTAAACAGCTGATTGGGTGTGGGGCCCGGAGGAGCACTCTCACCTGGCCCACCAAACAGCTGATTGTGGGGCTTATGGGGTCTTCCTTCACCCGTTTTGGGTTTGTACAGCAAACAACTGGTCAGGGGCACTCCTCCTGCTCCCCCAATCAGCTGTTTGGTGGGCCAGGTAAATGTGATCTTCCTTCAATCAGCTGTTTGATGGGCTGGGTGCACATACCAAACAGATGATCAGAGGCCCCAGAGGAGCACCCTCACCAGTGACCTGAGTATTTGTGCCAAACAGCTGATTGGAAGGTCCAGGGGACTGCCCTCCAGACTGAGGCTGTTTTTAGACGAGCGTGGTGGTGCCCGTGCTTGTTTTCCAAAAGACCCGGCAGCCCGATTTACAAGTGATGCTGCCACCAAATACGCGCATGCGTGGGCGATGCGCATCCATTTCCGGCTGTGTATGACCGGCTTCAATCTAAAAACGGCCTGAGTGTGTGCACCAAACAGCTGATTGGGGGCACTCTCGAATAGCTATTGGGCTGCTAGAGTGAGCGAGCTCCTCCTGGCCCTCAAATCAGTTATTTAGAGACTGGGGTGAGTGCGCTCTTTCAGCCTACCCCTTGATCAGTTATTTGGTGGCTGGGTTGAGCATGCTTTTCTAGGCCTGATCCTGGGACTTTACCTAACAAACAGGAGACACATATTATCCCAGATTAGCCTGGCTGGGTGAACCTTAGCCAGACACAGATCATTTCGCTGACCTTCTCCTGACAATGTGTCCCATAGCAGCTGGCTGCCTGACCCATGAGGGAAGTGTGAAAAAATCTGGCTATCACCAAATAGGCTATCACCAAATTGATTCATGGACTAATGTCTCATTTCTTTTCATCCATTGCTCATTACTAGGGATGGGCGAACTCTGTTCGGTAGTTCGGAGTTCGGCCCGAACTCATCCTGTTCGGATGACCGAACTCGAACACAAACGCGAACAAACCGAACACGGAACGGCGAAATGGCCGAACAGTTCGGTCAGTTCGGATCGCGTTCGGGTGAGTTCGGGTGGCAAAAAAAGGTTCACTGGAAGGCTAAACATGACAGGAAGGTGTCAGTCACTGAGGAGCAGACTTCCAGGCACCAGGGGTGGAGAGAGGCTTGCAAGAAACAAAACTAATTACCTTCCTCCTCCCTTCCCAACACCTTCTGAGCTAGTCACTGTTCCTGAACAGCAGGCATTGAGTAGGATTTTTAGATTGCTTTAAGTTTCATTTCAGTTTTGTACTGAAATGAAACTTAAACCATAAACTGAAACCTTGTGTTATGCACTGTAGAGACTCATTGAGTATGTATGTAGTTCACTACAGACTCCTCTTCTGTTTGTGATTCCCCCCCCATCCCATATATATGGGATGTGTGTGTATATATATATATATAGATAGATAGATAGATAGATAGATAGATAGATAGATAGTAGAGAGTTGTAGGAGTTAGCTTAGTGATAGAGATAGCGTTAGTGATATAGTTTTAGTGTTTGTAGGAGTAGGTCTGTGTTCTTATTAGATAATCCATTTAGTTCATAGCATTTAGAATAGTTAATAGCAGTTATATTTAGTGTAGATAGATAGATATAATATTAGATTTAAAAATAAATTTAAAAAACCCATATAAAAACAATAACACCAAATAAAAAACAAAAGAAAACCATATAAAACCCAATAAAAAACTAAAAAACATAAAAAACAAAAAAACACCCATCACAATATTTCCCAAACGGCTGAATGGCCGAACCGAACAGCCTAACCAAACAGCCTGTTCAGATGGCCGAACCGAACAGCCGAACTTGAACTCGGAGAACTAGCCAAACTGCCAAACCGAATGAACGAACCGAACGCAGCCGAACCGAACGGACAAGCCCGAACCGCGATCTGTTTCCCCATCCCTACTCATTACTTACTACTGTTTTGTTACCTCTGCTATAGCCTCATTTCATTTTGATACACTCCATCTCTGAAGTATGTCTCATTAAAAGGTGCAGAGAAGGATTGTGACTCAGGGAGAGTTCAGAATGGAGAAGGAGAGATTTCCAGGAATAAGACACAGCATGGAAAATGTAGAGAAAGCACAGGTGGAAGAGAAATATACTCATGCCCTCTAATAGTGTTTGTCCCTCTTCCACCAACAGTGGGATGTCTTAGGGAAGAGGTGGAGGATCCAGGATCTTTCTCTTCTTAGTAGAATGAACTGAAGTCTTATGGTGTTTTATAGAATCCATTTATTTACAGTTTAGGAGGATTGGATGGGAAGTAGCTATCAGCACTGATAGAATTGCTGTAGTCATCATAGCACAGAGTCTCTAGAATTGCTTTTCCTTTATTAGTTTCTCCAGTTAATGGCACAACCTCTGTCCCAGACAAAACCCATAAATGTCTCTTCAAGTTCAAGTACACACCCTACAGCCCATGCATTTATCCATCCAGTGTAGTGGATAAGACTGGGGCCTTTTTTCCATGGACAGAGGTGGGTGGGGGGATGACTGTTTGGCCGTGGTGGGTGGAGGTGGGTGTGTGTCCGTTTACATGGACACCCACCCATCTCCACTTACAGGGCCTCCTCCAGTTTTCCAGAGGGCCCTGTGGGTGGAGATGGGTGGGTGGTGGGTGTATTTGGATGTGCATCGGGAGCGTGCACACACAAACACCCACCGACCGTGGTGTTTAGACGGGCGCACACCCATAGCCCCACCCACTGCCATCCATTTATATGGATGCCTCCCCCCCACAACACCCATTGGAACACTGAGCGGGATGGGGGCCATCCATGTAAAAATGGCCTTAAATGTGATGGGTCAAAATCAAATCCCATCTTAACTATATGCTTGCAAAGGCCACCCTTAGAGTCCAGGGTCTGGACTCAGCTGATCCCCTTCACTCCATGGTAGTTACGCCCCATTGGAAACCACCCTGCATGTTAGGAACTAGGTCTTCAAACTAGGGTTCTGGGACAGTGTCCCTCTGAAGCACCATCACTGCATCCTAACTTTGGCTAGAATCTGATCAGTAGACCCTTGGTTCCAGTCCCTTGCCACATATCTCCATTTACCCGACTGGCTACCAGCTAGGATATAGGCCAAACAACAGCAACAGGAACCTGGGTGGATTAATGCTCCTTTTTGTACCTGTTCCTTGTTTTTCTCTGAGACAAACTCCTTCCCTGACTCAGCAGCTCCCAGATCCATCCCAGAAGCTTGTTGATGTCCCAAACTCAACCCTTGAAATCTATCCACTTCTAATTGGATAAGCTGGGTTGAAAGGGTCCTTGATTCAATATCCTATCTGAAAAGTAGATACACTAGTTTCTCATTAGTAAGAGAGAAGGTAGCCAGATCATAATCTTAAAACATTTTAAAGCTACCTCTTTGTGAAAGCATTTAATAATAATTACATGGTAATAATACGTCCCAGAGTCCACATATTCTTCATAAACTGAGTCATAAAAAGTGTACTGTGATAATCAACTAAAATCTACCTCATCTAACAGGAGGTAAATGTGTTTATACCTGCCTGCACTGGTTAATAGATATCTGTGCTGAAAAAGAAAAAGAGAGCACACACATTTCTCTATACAGTACAGAGTTTATCCATCACAGCAACAGCTGTCTATTCTTTATATAAATGAATCTGAGCCCATGATTAAAGCTTCATTTTTGTCTCTCTCCTGTTTGGATGTAGGGAATTCAATTTACATGGGATGATTAATTGATTATTCAATTATTTGGTTACTCTGCCTTCTATCTTTCTTTTCTTTTTTACATGGAATAATCACGCACACCATCAATAATACACAACATATTTTATATTTAAAATGTGTTCTTTTAACAAGTTCAGTGATGGAAATGAGTTAGATCTTTTGGAATCCTTCCATCTTCTTTCATTGTGCTGTTATTTCCCTTAGGCATGTTTGCAGATATGATTATAAATAGAAATTATAATTGTGGAGTGCCTTGGAAAAAGTTGGAGGTTTACGTAAAATAGAGCTGTAATATTATTATCCTTCAAAAGATAAGGAAGGCCATACTACAGTGGGACCTGTGCGACCCCAATTTGAGAATTAAATATAATTTTGTGATCCCAGATATTAACAAAGAAATGAAAAGCATGTCAAATATCAACCAGGATCCTGCAGATGGTGGGACCATACTTGAGCTCCTGACCCAAAGCATGAGAATAGCTGGTCATAGTCAAATGGAAGACCTCAAAAAAAGCTCTGTGTGTGGAGGTTATAGTTTGAAGAAAATATTGACACTATACTGCTTTCAGATGTACTAAAATATAGGCCTGAAGTCTTAAGGAAAACACCCCCAGGGAACCTCATGAGGGGTTTCCACTGTGTGTTTTGTGGTATCTGAACAGTTGTGCCATGTGGTAACCTAGTAATCACTTGAAAAGCCACCCCAGATCCAGGTGGACTTTGCAAGTGGTTACTGCCAGCTTAATGTGGGACAACAGTTCCAATATCACAAGTCATCTAGTGGAGGAAAAACAAACAAACATGGGGGAACAATGTGGTGCTCACTGTAGCATTTCAAGCCACATTTCCAGGATAACCTAAAGCATCCTAACTCAGCACATGTAGCTCTTTCTTTTGAGCTGACGTTGAGTCAACACCCTAATATTGTATTTTGAAAGATTTGCTCAAATTTCATTTTTGATCATTGCACTCCTTAATTTGAATGAAGAGACCTCTTCATAGAATATTTAAAAATCTTCTGAATTACACTTATACAGTGAACCAATTCCACTATAGTGAAAGTACTTTCCGAGGAGCTGACTTCATAGGAAGTTTGCGTGAGCAACAGCGATAAAATAATTGAGAATGCTTCTTGCGATTTGGCCCATGACTCTAGGTGGAGGGTGCTGAGTAGAAACATGCTTATCTATTTCTATCCTGTCCATCAGGGTATGTACACATTATGGGAATAAAAGAGTAAAGAGATACAGGATTAACCAATAAAAAGTCTCTTGGGAAAAAGTTCTGAAAGTATCTTCAAACATCCCCACTAAAATCAATGAAGTAAAAACAAACGGGAGCGGAGATCACTCAGCATGTTGCAAAATTAGGTTCTTGGTCTTGAATATGTTTGTATAGAAAAGTGAATTAATGGAAATAATCTTAAGAGTAGAAAGAGCTAACTGATTATATGTAAGCTACAGCACGGTGAAATATCGCATGAGAGAATAAACCTGCAAAACTCATTAAACAGCATATCTAGACAGAAAAGGGCAGTTGCTTTATCTGTACTGACTATTAAATCTCTGTGATCAATAACTGGAAGGAGGAACTGCTGGACAACCTGCTTCCTATTATGTGCACTTAGGCTTGGTTTGGATCAATAAAGGGCATTAAGCCTTGTAACAATTGTAGAGAGTATATGCTCAACATGCCCATTTTACTTTGGAGAGGGCTGCACCTTGTCTTCCAGATACTATAGTTGTTTGTACCATTGGTAGGAAAAACAGTTCAGATAAACACAGTGGGTGTAAACAAATGAGATGGGGCCCTGCATGGCCCCCCTTTCCCAAGCTACCTGCGTGTACACAGGGCGCTCGCCAGATGTTTGTTCTGATTGGGCCAGAGCTGCCCTGCATGGCGTCCTCCAAGGAAATTCAGAACATGCTATCAGGGTTAACCTGGTTCAAACCACAGAAACACGCTGCCCCAGGGATGCTTCCCATCTGATGGGGATCCACAGGGTGGGCCACGTTCCTGAGCATAGAGTTGCAGTGCAGCCTAGATTGGTCAGAGGAGCAACAGAAACTCTATGGTGGAAGATGGTTCAGAGGTGGACCACAGCAGGGGGAACCGATGCCCTGTTTGATGGGGTCCTCGCAGGGTCTTCATGAGGCAGCTGTAGTGGTGGGGGACTGGGGGGCGAGGCACGGAGGAGCTCCTGGGTCTGGTGTGCTTTCAGCCATGTGTCACCCAGGGTGACAATTTTACAGCCTCTTCTCTCCCTGCAAAAAACCACCCAGCCACAGGGACAGAAAGTTACCCAAGTTTCTTCAAACCTCCACAAGTTACCAGTTAAAGGAAGAGGACTTGCAAGTTGCCCCAGAGGACTTACAATCTAGGATGGGAATGGCAGAGAGATGAGGAAGAGGGGGGTATAGGTAGAGATGAGGTTACATTCATGAAGCTGAGAAACCAGAGGTGCACAGGGGAGAAGGGGAATCCTGAATGAAAAACCAGTATAAGCAGCATTAGTGAGCAGGCTATGAAAGTGATGAGCTAGGGAAGGCCTGATGGAAGATACAGGTTTTTATGAGGGATTTGAAAGTCAGAGGGATTTGAAGGTCAGGAGGGAGGGAGCAGAGCATATGTGTTCAGGGAAGAGGTTCTAGGCATAGAGGACAGCATGCAAGAAGGGGTGGAGATGATTTAGGGAGCAGGACACTGGGTGGGTGAGAATGGCGAGAGAGGAGAATGGTGGCAGAAAATAGAGGAAAAGTTTGGGAATGAAACTAGGTTGAGTTTGAGTAAGAGGATTGGGGGTGGGGGGGACATTCTTCATCTTTGGAAAAGCAATCATTGTCTTGATTTCCCTAGCCAGTGCCTGGCTGCTTTGTTTAGGAAAGCGCATGGTTATTTGCATATTGCTAATGGGGTTTACTCACAAGTTTTGGGATATAGGCCTTTGAGTGGATAAACAGCTTATTTACAACACCACAGCTTTATGGTGACTAATATGCATCTATCCCACCCCTCCCCCCAGCAGAAGCCCACAGCTCTGTAGAGTCCCTGGCCCATATTTTTGAAATTTTGAACTTTTAACCCTCCTGTTCTTACAAGTATCCATCTAGCTGAAACTCTGACACAAAGTACTATGTGCACATCAATCAAGCAAAATGTGTGGATGGTTTTAGAAGTTGCATGAATTTCCTTCTACATTCTCTTTTGGGGTTTCTTGCTCGTATTTATAATGGAGGATATTTTCATTTCTGAGAGAATTACTATTTTGAGTATGCCTAAATCATACATTTAGGCATTTTCTCTGACTCCACTGCCTCTCATATCAAATCCTACACTAAGAACATTTTTTAAAAATTAACCCTATCCTTTCTTAGTGATGCATTTGTTCCTCCCTCCCATTTCTTGCAAGTCATTGGAGCCAGATTAGTGTTAATTTTCAATCTCGGAGAGAGAGCAACAAGGTTGTCATAGTCATGAGGTGTTTTCAGACATGACGGTGGCTGTCTTTAGTACACTATACTGTGTGGGCCACCATCATGTAAGTGTGCAGCCACTAATTGTTAGCATAGACTGGATCCTAACTATGGCGGCAGCTAGCCCGGGCTGTGACTTGGGGAAGTCCCCAAGTCACAGCCTCGGCTAGCCACCACCATGGTTGGGATCCTGCTGCCCAACTGGAATTAAAATGGACTTTCATATTTGAAAGCCCACTTTACTCACAGTGTTCTGGAATGCTAGTTCTGGGTGCCATGGTGGCTGTCATTGGCTGCCACACCTGCCCATCAGAGATGGGGCAGGCAGCTGGTTGCTGCGGCCCGGCCCCTGGGTGCTGCAGCCCAGCCCATGTCACAACCAGTGCCAGCTGCTCTCTGGACCAGGTATGTCTGTCGTGGTGCTTTGGCACCTTCGTTTTAGAAAACACCCATAGTCAGAATAATCATATGTCCAGTTGTTTAGTGCATAGAGCTAAAACAAAAAAATCTCTGTGAGTGCTGTTTTCACCTTAATTTACATAAGGAGGGAAACTACTGGCATTAGGGTTGCACTGAGTAGCTGAAAAAAATAATTGTGTGTATTTCTGAGTTTCCAAGGATCAGGCCTGAGTGTTCGGCCATGCCTAAGAAACTCGGCAAATGCTCAGAACTTAGGCGGTGGGCAGGAAAGGTGGGAAGAGGGCAGATGGCTGGAAATTCTTCCAGAGATCATTAGAACACAGCAGCCTCACTCCACAGCTGCGTGCTGACTCCATCCACTTTCCAGGTGATTTTGCTGCCCTCCCTTCCCTACCACCCTGCACCTCTTCGTGCCTGCCCCCTGCTGTCCTTGGTATTCTTTGACAGGATTTGCCAAGTGCTGAGTGCCGGAGCTAATTCCTTGGTCCACTTGGAACACAGCAAAATGAATCGAGGTTTGGAATATTGGTGAAAACAGAGTAATGTCAAGTGCCCAGTTTCAGATCTACCATCAACGGCACTTATGCCAGTCCGAAGATCAGGTCCTTACCACGGGGCAATCCATTTTGACTGCCCTGGGTCCCTCTATTTTCTCTAATTCTAGGGCCTCCACTGTGATCCCCTTTTTCACCAGGGGAAGGTTCAGGGCCCCCTACTCCCTCCCAGCAGGGCCCCAAATATGACAACTTCTATGACCCTGTAGAGGGTGCCCCAAGCTGATGGGGCTACCAAGACCTCACCTGGGGCCCCACAAATTCAAAGGCTGGTCCTGCCTAACACGTCAGTGTAAAACAGCTGGAGGATGGTGCCATTATGCTCTAACAAATTCAGAACTGAGAGACCATTAGTTCTAAATGACTGAGAGACCATTAGTTCTAGTCTCTAAAATGAGCGAGTGAGCCCCACTGAGAAAGAGGATCTATCAGAGGGGGTTCCCCAGAGTGAGGTACATTTATGTAAAAGTGAAAATAGAATAGTTGTTGCTGTGGTTTCCATAAATTGCTTTCTCCTGTATGCATTGATGTGGAAGTAAAATGGGGCCAGGAGAAAAGAGATTCTACAAAATTGCCAACTAGCATAACTTAGCCTGTTTGACCCATCAGAAAACTTCTTTCTGGCAGTGCTGTGAAAAATAAAATAAAAAATAAAATGCCTGTTCTAATTTATTCTGAAGCCAGACTCTTCAGTTGTTCACAGTAGTCCCTAACCAACATCTCATCTTTGCTGCAGGGCAGGCTATGCATTTGCATGCATTTCTAGTGTTTCATTTGAAAGGACTGTCAGCATATAAAGTGTGAGATCTACAATAGGATGCCTTCAGATATCATGGGCTTTTGGGCCATTTAGGCTGGCATGGTACTGAGCCCCAAAAGATGGAAATATGTGATTGAAATGTCTATAAGAACTCATTCTGGTCACTAGCTAATTTTTCTTCAAGTCCCAAAGAAGTTCTCAGACACATGTGTGTTGACAACAAAAGCTGAACAAGTGCAGCTAAGAGTATATATGATCATTACGACTCCAGCTATCTTTTTTTTTGCTCTTTGGTTATTCTTAATTATTTACTGCTCAGTGTTAATTTTACTGGCTTCTGCATCAGAAATACTGCAACTATCCCGGTCCGCAACATAGCTGAGGAAAAAAAACAGCCGCTGCATCAACAACCGTTGCAGCATCTTAACCACAGTCTTTAGAAGATGACTGAGTCTCAGTCCAGCACTGACATTAAAGTAGTAGTAAAGAAGTATTTTACATTAAATTGTTACTAAAAGCCAAACCTATAGCCGCAAATTGGAAGACTTAGACATCTGCCACTTACGATCTCATCTCCTTTTGTTTTTTCCTGTATTCTCCTGTGCCACACAGCACTAAGTGTAGGAAGAGATTGCTATGATGTTAAGAGGCTGATTCTGTTTTACTGAAATTAGTGGTCACTGGCTTCAGCAGGTGAGGATTGCACCCTTACTTCAGTTAAAGGAGGATGGCACCTTACTAAAGCTAACAGAACAACACTCTTGTTTGTTTCAGTTAAAGTCAGTGTTGCCTTGCTATTGGCTACATGGGAGAAGGACAGTTCCAAGTAATGGTGTGTGTCATAAAAAAAATGAAATGGGGAGCCCACATTATATCAGGCCACTACATTGATGTGGAAATATGTCTGGTAGTCTAAACTAAAGCTGGAAGACAAGAATGATTATTAGGGATGTGTGAACAGGACGGAGTTTGGATGTTCGGCTGTTCAGACTAAAAACTTAGTTCAGGTTCGTGGATTCGTTCCTGTGGAGTTCGGACCCCCCTGAATGTTCAGAATGTTTGTCACTGCGGGGAGGCTTGGGGTGCTTTAGGGACCCCCAGGGGTACCCGTGGTGGCATGACAGGCTGTTGAACACCCAGCAGCAGCAGAGCCTGGGAAGGCTTGGCGCTTAGCACCCTGAGTTGCCCGGGCAGGCAGGCTCAGCGCTTGACCCCTGGGGGTGCCAGTGGCACCAGGGCTGGCCATCGGAGACTCAGCAGCAGCAGCATCAGAAACCAGGAAGACTTGGCACTTGGCACCCCGGGTTGACTGGGAAGGCAGGCTTGGTGCTTGGCCCCTGGGGGTGCCCATGGCACCAAAACTGGCTGTCAGAGACCCAGCAGCAGCAGCAGCAGCA
>QEPC01007393.1:1644454-1674587 GCA_003113815.1 Sphenodon punctatus | reverse complement strand
ACCCCTCCACTTGCCCCCTGGACCCCATTCCTTCTCGCCTCCTGACCTCCATTGCCTCCACCGTCGCCCCTCCCCTCTTGCATATCATCAACCTCTCCCTCTCTACCAGCTCCTGCCCCTCTGCCTTTAAACAGCCACCGTCTCCCCCATCCTCAAAAAGTCCACTCTGGATCCCTCTGAACCCTCTAATTACCATCCTGTCTCACTCCTCCCTTTTGCTTCCAAGCTCCTTGAATGGGTTGTCTATTGGGATGTGCGAACACAGTTCAGGGGTTTGGCATTTGGGCCAAACTCGGGGTGTTCAGTCTGTCCGTGAACCACCCAAACCCAAACTTCCCCCACCCGAACTGCCTGAACAAAGTTCGGGTTGCGAACCTATTTAGGCAGGGGGTGGGGGGCCGGGGGGAACCCTGTTTCCCCTCCCTCCAGGCTGCATGTTTGGAAGGGGAACTGGAGCTACCCCCTCCCCTCCCCCCCATACTAAAAAAAAATTTAAACCCCCCCACCCCAGGGAACCCCCCTACGTAGTGGCGCTGGGGCTCTGGCCCTGGGTCCCATGGCAGCGGTGGTGGCTCCGGGTCCGGCGGCAGTGCAAAGTGCTTCAGACCTCTACTAGACCTTCCGGGTCAGGTGACCAGGTCAGGTGACCCAGAAGGCCTAGTAGAGGCCTGAAGTGCGTTGCTGCCAGCCCTGGAGCCAGAGCGCTGACACCATGAGGTAGATCAGGCTCTGACCCTGGGTTCGGTGGTGGCAGTGGAGCGCTTTAGGTCTCTACTAGGCCTTCCAAGTCACCTGACCCAGTCACCTTACCTGGAAGGCCTAGTAGACGCCTGAAGAGCTCTGCAACACTGCCGGAGCTGGACTCACCATGGGATCTGGGGATGGAGTCCTGGCGCCAATAGTTAGGGGGGTCCCTGGGGTGGTTTTTTTAAAAACAAAAATTTAGTAGGCTGTGCAGGGGAGGAGGTGAGCTCCAGAACCCCTTCCACCCATTCATCCTGGAGGGAGGGGAAACTGGGTCCCCCCTGCCCCCCGCCTGCTGCCCGAATGGATTCACCCCCCCAAATGAGTTCGATCCGAACCCTCGAACCCTGAACGGTTTTGGGTGTCCCGAATCCTGAATGGGCCAAACCTCAAAACCCCGGGTGTTTGCACACCCTTAGTTGTCTACTCCCGTTGCCTCAACCACCTCTCCGCCAACTCCTCCCTTGACCCCGTCCAATCTGGCTTCTGTCCCCTTCACTCCACTGAAACCACTCTTACTAAGATCACCAATGATCCTCTTGTGGCTAAATCCAACTGCCTTTACTCTATTCTTGTCCTCCTAGATCTTTCTGCTGCCTTTGACACTATTGACCACTTGGTCCTGCTTGAATCGCTCCACTCCCTTGGATTCTGGGACTCTGTCCTCGACCGGTTCTCCTCCTACCTTTCTGACCGCTTCTTCAATGTATCTCTTCCTAACTCTTCCCCATCCTCCTCCCTACCCCTCTCAATCGGGATTCCCCAAGGCTCCGTCCTTGGCCCTCTCCTTTTCTCTATCTACACCCAATCCCTAGTCAAACTCATTGCATCCCATGGTTTCCAATACCACCTATATGCTGATGACACTCAACTCTATCTCTCCACTCCTTCCCTGGCCCCCTCTGTTCAAGCTTGTCTCACCAACTGTCTCTCTGATATTTCCACATGGATGTCTGAACGCCAACTCAAATTGAACATAGCAAAAAATTGAACTCCTGATCTTCCCTCCCAACCCTTCCTCTCCCTCTTCCCTATTAATTGCCATTGAAGGGGCAATCTTCCCTCCCCATCCCCCAAGCCCACAGCTTGGGCTTCATCTATGACTCGCACCTTACCTTCAAACCCTACATTCACTCCGTGTTCAAATCCTGCCACTTCTCCTTCCACAACATTGCCGATATCCACACTTTTCTGTCTGTCTCCTCTGCCAAAACTCTCATCCATGCCCTAGTCATCTCATTGTAACCTCCTCCTCACTGGCTTTCCCCACTCCCACCTTTATTCGCTTATCTCTGTTTAAAACTCTGCTGCCAGGATCATCCACCTAGCCTGTCGCTTTGACTACATGCAGCCTCTCCTCTCTTCTCTCCACTGGCTCCCTCTTCCTGCACAAGCGTATTCTGCACAAGCACCTCGTCTTCACCTACAAAGCCCTTCACAACCTCGCTACCCCCTACCTTTCTGCCCTGATCTCTCTCCGAACCCCTGTTTTAGCCCTTTGCTCCTCTTTCATCCCCTCCCTCACCCTCCCATGCCTCCCCTGCTCCCCCAAATGCCTTCGTCCCTTCTCCATTGCTGCCCTGCATGCCTGGAACTCCCTCCCTGCCCTCATCCACCTGGCCCCCACCCTCCACACCTTCAAGTCCCTCCTCAAAACCCACCTCATCCTCATGATTGTTGCATCCCTTGTCTCTCCCTCTGTTCCCCCTTCCCTGTCTCCCCTCCCCCTGTCTTTATTTTGTAAGCTCTTGGGCAGGGACCGTGTCTATCTTACTCTGTAAAGCGCCAGATACATCACTGGCGCTATATAAATGCTAATGATAATAATAATGGCGCACTTGAGACCTAAGCTTTTCAAGCCATTATACAAATCTGTAATAATTGACAGACTCTGACAGCTGTATAATCAGCCTTTGTGTTACTGCTGTGAACTCAGTTCCTTTTATATACATATTCCCTTCACTTGATTATCTGTTACCTACTATTCCCCCAGCCCAAATGTTTGCTTTAGCCTCATACTCTCTGTGTTTACCACTACCTATTGTTTCTTTGTCTCCTACAACAAAATGTTTATTTGTACATCTCTGGCCATTTTCACATGGATGGGGGTGGGTGGGGGTATTGGGGTGATCGCACGATAGGTGGAAGTGGGTATGTGTCCCTTTACACAGACACACCCACCTTCATCTACGGGGCCTTCTCTGGTTTTCCAGATGGCCCAGTGAATGGAGATGGGTGGGTGATGGGTGTAGGTGGGTGTAGATGAGTGTGCACTGGGAGTGCTCATGCACAAATTACACAAGTGCACACCCATCCCCCCCATCCACCGCTGGCCAGTTTAAACAAACATCCCATCCCCCTCCATCACCGCACACCGGAACACCCAGCGGTGGGGGGGGTGTCCATGTGAAAACAGTCACTAGTTTTGAATGTCTAGCATCTCTCTGTGTGTCTTTCTCGCTGCCTATCACCCCCATCAGTTACCTTGACTTACCTCCTCCCATCTCATTCCATGACTCCTCATATATACCTGTCCCATATTTGCTCAGTTGTCTTTCTGACTTGCTATGCTACATGCCTAAGGAAGGGCTCTGTGTGGCCCCAAAATCTTGCACATTTTCACCAACAGAAGTTGGTCCAATAAAAGATATTATTTGAATTTTTCTCCATCTCTTACATTTGGGACCAACACGGCAACCACATCCTCTTTAGAATGCAGTGAACAGAACAGGAGGAGTTGAAAACTGATTTCTCTTTACTGTGAATGGCTCTGCTGTTTCCCCGTTTCCTCACTTTGTGTCTGTGCCCATCTCCTGGGTGAAGAGCTTTACATTAATTATTATGGAACCTCCCCTCATTGCCTGCAGCCACAGCTGCTCTCATCACACAAGGTCATAGTGAAGTTTGATTCAGTCACCTTGTCTACTTGCTAGTCCCTCTGATTGCATGGTTGTTCACAGGTGATGACCACTTAATTTTGAGGCAGTGGTAGCTGCCTGAAACTTAAATGTACAGCCACTGTTCATTATAAACAGGGGACTGCTGAAGCCCCAATTTTGAGGAAACTGCTTGACCTACATTTCTGAAAATTTAACCATGGCTGTAAATTGTGAGGACCATCATATCCACAAAGTTTGAAAAAGATCCATTAGGAAAATAAAATGTTATAACTGCTTCAATGTTAATTGGTTGTGGTCAAAATGCACATCATCCTCACATATTTGAATCATCAATATCTCCTCCCCCTGGATGACTGGAGCTCCTAAACTTCACAGGCTTCGAAAATGAGATCAATAACAAGTGCTTTTGAAATATTATACTGATTGATGCAGCCAAAACTGAGTTATTATTGATCAAATAATCAGTTCTGCTGGTTCGCACAAGCGCAGTAGAGCAGTTGTTCACTGGCAAAACACAGCACGGTCCTGCTGGCTCAGACATACTCAGTAGAGAAGCTACTCACAGGCAAAACAGAGCATCAGGAAAGTTTTGTGAGTCTACTTTCCTGAGCCCCTCCAAAACGCCCGCCAAAACCTCCCGCCCCCCCGCTCATCATCCCCCGACCCCCAACGCCCACCACAACCTCCCAGCCCCCCGTGCAACATCCCCTGACCCCCAACACGAGTAATTTAAGTCTGTTATTTACATGTATACAAATTGTGTACAGTTCATACAATGAAGTAAAGAATGTGAGTGTAGACATTATACAATTTGTTGTACACAATGAAGTTATGTAGAAACAGACTTAATGTACTCTGACAAAATTGTTCCTTGTCAAATTATGATAACAAATTAGTTTCATAATTGTAAAATGTGCAAGTTTAGTTATTGATAAAAATGAAGTATGTATAGTAAGGAATTTAGTACATATATTACATGTATGTTGATGATAAAATATTGCTCTAATTGTGAATAAATTTCTATTTTTTTGGCGTTTATGTTTTGTTGCAATGTATGGAGTGGAAGGTGTTTTGAATTGTAATTGTACTGAATTGTTATTTTGTTTGTATTTTAAGACAACTCTTGTGAATTTAAGTTTATTTTTAAACTGTTAAGTTTTTTGCTTTGGTTAATTTATATCAAAGTCACATCCAGTATAGAAAAATATGGAATAGATGCAAAGGAAGCAGACAGATATATAGCTTTTCTTTGCTTGCTTCAATAAATAAATAAATAAATAAATAAATCTCCTCCAAATTCTGCTCAAAATGTGAAGTAGCATTCAGCTAGCAGAAATGGTTGGAAAATTTCTATTACAAATTATAGAAAACAGCAGAGGGTTGTGTTTGTCAAAAAAAACCCTGTTGTGATCTTCTTTTCAACCTCACCTGAAAACATCACAACTTCTAAAACAAAACAGGAGTGATTGCAAAATAAAGTTGAACAAAATATGAATTTTCATATTTGCAAAGACAATTTACATATTTCCCCCCATGAACAAATTTGTCTTCACTGCCATTATGAAATGTACAGCTTTGTGTATTTGGCTACTTCATATTCATTTATTTGGTATTTCAGTGTTCTGTACATCATCGACGTCAGTGGTACCAAATGGTCCACTCAGCCCAGCATCATGTATCTAACAGGCCAGCCTTGAGTGCATCAAAGGAAGCATCCAAAACAGGGTGCTGTTTTGGAGTGATCCACTTCTCATTCCAGTAACTGGCAGTCATTTTGCTCTGCAAGGCAAGCTTTCTCATATGGCTTTTGTTCCAACTGCCTTGGGCCTCAACACTTACTAAGAAGGACCAAGACTGAGGGGTAGAAAATGCTCTCCACATCTCATTAAGCCCTATTCTCTTTGCTGCAATATTGCTAAATAGGATGAAAGTTATGATAGTTTTTCTTTTCTTATTTTTTTTTTCAACACTAATTCTAAGAACCAGCCAAGGTCAAAAGTTCATTTTACACAAGCCATGAAGCAGAGAAATGTCTAGAAATGCCTTTTGATTACAGTTCCATTGATCAGATTCAAACTGTTTACGTTTAATCTCTATAACTATGACCGTGATGATGTGAAGAAGATGAAAGGGGAGAAGTAGGATATTTATACAGCACTAACTCAACATGATATTGAGGCATTGATATTTATGGCAGTAGGCATTAATTCCCTGCATGTATTTCTAGAATACTATATGTTTCACTCCCACCAGTAATATATTTTTAAATGTGAGGGTTGAATTTCCCATTGGTTATTCAAACCCTGTTCGCACTGACTTCACTGGGATTTGAGCACACACCTCTGTTGGCAGACGTTTGGCTCCCAATTTTTATTTTTCATCTCTTTGGTCATTTTATGTGCGTTTTATGTCTGTGACATCTGGCCGTCATTTGTCTGAGAGAATCAGGAGAGGTTTGGAGACTATATGGATTCCTGAAGAGTTAATGCATCATGGGGGACACATGAACCTGTGGCTGGAGAACCATTCAGGGTTGTCCACAGGGGCATGTTATAGTCTGTAGAAAAAACCAAACACCATCTGTGCACCAGTAAAAAAATTACAGTTTATAATTCCAATCCATCACAGCACTTACTTATTTTCTCTCCTAAATTTGAAAGGGATAATGATGAGTAAAGACTCGCTTTAGTTAACATTTTATTAAACCCTTTTATGATACTCACTGGAATCTGCTTCATGCCTGTGTATGTTTCAGCCAGTGACCTTATCACAACTGAAGGCACAAAATATATTCATGCCCCTCTCTCATTGATTGCTTATTAGGGGGCAGATATGCAAAGTGCCTGATTCATGTAAAATCTTTGCTTCTAATCATTATACTTGCAATGTTTCATCATAGACTGAACTGCTTTATAATTATTAAGACAAATTGATGAACAAAAATAGGACATGGAAATGTTTAACTGAAGAAGAAAAAAGACTGGGGAGAAGTGGGAGGAGAGACATTGTAGCATTTATCAAATATCTAAAGTGCTGCCCCAACATAACCTCTCCACCTCCTTCCAAAGACCACAAAAACAAATTGCCGAAACCAAAACCAAGATTATTTACTGCCACACAAGACAGGAGAAAAGAGAATGTTATTCAATTACAGCAATCTAGATTTTGGTTACCTATTCGGGAAAATGTCCCAACTGTAAGAACAATTGAGAAATGGAATTGCTTACCAAGGAAAGTGTGAGAATCAGACTTCCACTTTCATTGACTCATATAAGTGAAACATGGGAAAGTACTGTGATCCACACCCCTAAGAGAGCAAGGCTACAATGTCACCACCATGTATTGATTATTGAAGTGCTGGGAACCTGGGAATACCAGAATGAGTCTGTGGTGATGGGCTGTAGGGTGTGCAGATACTATGCCAAGCTGATGGGGTTCAACACTATTCACTGGTCAAAGACATCTACACTGAAGACTGAACATATCAGCACAAGGTACCAGTATAAAGACAGCACAACCTGAAATGCCAAATGAGCACTATCAACCAACAATCTGACTCGCAAAACAGCTAAATAGAGTAACAGAACAGATTAAATTTCAGCTCTGTCTACTTAACCATGAACACTTTTTTCTTTGTACCATGGACAATCTTCCAGTCATTTATTTAGTCTCTTTTTTCCACAACAATGTTGCATTGTCCAATACCAATTACTGATATCTCTGGGCTAACGAATGCACTTTTCTCATACATCACATGATTTATATATTTTCAGTTATTTCCTAAAACATTTTAATATGTTGTTGTTAATTTAATACTTATCTTAATTTGAACACAACGTTACATGTGAAGACTCATGAACTGTATGAGCTGTTGATATTCTAGTACAGTACACCAGAGTCTGCACTGGCTGCCAATAGCTTTCTGGGCATGATTCAAGGTGCTGTTTTATACCTATAAAGTCCTAAACAGCTTGGGCCTCATGTATTTGAAAGACCACCTCTTCCCTTAGGTTCCATTGGGGCCTCTGAGGTCAGCCATGAGTGCCTTCTTGTGGGTACCATCTGCCAGTGAAGTCTTCACAACAAGGGTATGCAGATAGGTGTTCTCGGTGACTGCTCAACAATTATGGAATTTCCTCCCCTTGGAGATCTGCCTAACCCTGAAACTGATCGTCTTCTGGAAGAGATGTAAGGCTTTTTTGTTTGGCCAGGCATTTGGCAGGCATGGATAGGGTTGGGTGGGATTGGGTGGCGGGACTAGAGAAATGGTTCATGGGAGTGGGGTTGGGGATTTTTTAGCTGTTTTAAATGTTTGTATAATTTGTGAGCCGCCTTGAGCTTAATTGGAAAGGGTGGAATACAAATTAAATAAATAAATGTATAGTATATTTTTATTTGCTTATATTACAGTAACTTCTAGAACAGTGCTCCACTTTGAGAACAATGCACCACTTTGCTGGGGTCTGGAAAACACATCCGTTGCAATAAGTGGGATTACTCCAGAGTACTATTCCTTCCTATATATGCAGGCCAGGAAAAGTGGCACACAGGTCCTTTTCTAATGGGTGCTGGTGTGTGTGGGGATGGTTGGGTGACGCAGTGGGTGGGCGGTGCATGGGGGTGTTCCCAAGGACCCCGCCTCCACCCATCTCCACACGTGGAGCATCAGACATTGGATCCCGTTGCTCTTTTGTGTGGGTGATGGTGGAGGTGAGTGGAGCACAAGACCATGCACGCACTCCCACCCATGACATTCCTATGGGCACCCACCAATCCCCCCTGCACTCACCGTGGCGTTTTACACATGGGGGTCCATGTGTAAATGGCCAGAGAGTGATTATCCAGTATCAGTGGTAAATTTGCACATTTACCTCTAGTTATACCTTTCTCAGCACTGTCCTCAAGCCCACCACTGTCCATGGACTATGGATCAGGATTGACTCTAGGTTTGTCTTAATGGCTTTATATCAGGCTATATGTGATTAATTGCTTAGCCAACAGCATAATGGGAGTTAGGCTCAGTGGAGACTCAAATGAAATACACCATAGGACAAATTCTGCCAATATGTAATTGATTTCAGGAGGCCAACAGAGGTGTGAAAACCAAAGAATAATATATCTGAAATTAAAGACAGATTTATAAAGAATGTGAACTGGACACTCTGGGCTTCCTACAAGGGAAAAGATTTCTGATCATCTACCATCTCCAGCTGGTCAGAAGTCAATTAACAACAAATCTGATTTATTAAATTCAAAAAAGATGTGAGGTTATCTGCTTTCTTTCCCTTTTATATATCTAGCTATCTGTTGATGGACAGGAACAATAATAATTGACAATAAGATGTATTCTCTGGGCCTTATCTCTGCCACATATTGGAATATCTTTGACAAAATTTTGCTTGAAGATTTGATGTGGTTGGTTTTGCATATTATGCTTGAGCCTGAGTAGTCATTAATGCTTTCTCTATATGCATACATTTCAACTTCATGGGTGAAAGAAATATACATCTAAAAATAAAATAAACTCAAAGGAGCAGTTCTGCTTCTAGAATAAGTTAGATTTTTTTCTATGTTAGGTTAAATCACATTTTCTGTTAGTTTCCGTTGAATTAATAATTAGTTCTTACTGTTACCAAAGAAGACGCCCAGACAATAAAAACAGTAATTATCCCAGCACCCGTGGAAGAAGACAAACACATATTGTATGAATTTTGAAGCTGAAATTTGAATTACAATTTTCAGAGGACGGTACTACCTCCAGGGTCCAGAAACAAACATGGTTAACTATTAAGAAGAGTGGCCTGATGTTCTCTCAGTACCATCCTGATGCTACTTAACTAGCCTAGGTCTCTGTCACTCCAGCCATCCAGCTGGTTGAGAAGGCATCATATCCTTATAGTGACCCAAAGGAGGATTGCTCAACCCTCTCTCCTGGACCTTGGGGAAACCTGGCTGCCCCTGCTCTTGGTTTCCCCCAAAGTCCCTTCTGTTGAGGAGATGTCTTCCATAATATTCTACCAATTCTACTGTACCTATGCTAAAGAGAGCAACAAGTATAACAGCCTATTTCTTCCCAACATCAATCAGCCGACTACTTGCAAAGACACTGTGAGGAAGGTAAAAAAACTACCAAACTGTCTGTCAACTTTGGTTTGGCAGAAAACATTCCTTCCTGGCCCTCTTAAAAGAGTAACTAGAGTGGCCCACAGTGTCATATTATAGGGCGGGTGGATGCTTCTGCCTCTCAGCATTCCAAGGAGCGAACTGGCTTGTTCACCCCAGATCCCAAAATGGTGCCTGCAGATCTTATAAGGTGATATCTGCCTTTCATACCCAAATTCTGTTGCCATGGCAACCCTGCAGCTCCAATTGGGCTGCAGTGCAGCCCTTCACTTGTTTCTTCCTTTTAGTAGGGGGCAGCAACAATGTCCCCCAAACCTCCAGGCATTGGACATTTTTACACACACCTTAAAGTTCCGGATTTTTCAATCTTCTGGGTTTACAAGTCCACAAGTAAGTTCCGGATGCATTTTTTACTCAGTTCCTGGATGCAGAAGTTAAAATATCCTGATGTTTAAGATCTGGGTGAGTGATTTAGACACANATATCTTAGAAAAACTGGGACACTTTAGAGGTATGCCAGACAGACAAGCAGAGGTATGTCCTGGAAAATCCAGGACACTTGAGAGGTATGTGTGCTGGGCCCAGGCTATCCCCACTGCTCCATGCCACCAAAACAGCCCTGTACTCTGTGAACCTTGACAGAGCACAGTTACATGTACGAATCTCCAACTCATACATAGGATTGTGGAGACCTAGGCCAGAGCTCTGAGTAATTGCACTAACACCAAGGAGCTATCTGCTAATCTGGAGTAAAAATTCTAGCAGTGCGCTCCCCTGGTGATTGGCCAGCTAATCTGCTTCCCCATAGGCTATCCTGAACAAGAAGCTGTTTGGAAAAAACCCTGGCTACCTTGCTGCTGCACTGGACCCTGTGTGTTTTGCCAATGCCTGTCCCCATGGACACCAAGAAAGGGGGGCAAAAGAGGGTGATTGTTGCCCTGGACTTTGCCTGACAGCTGCCCCACCTCTTTGAAATACCATGAAATTGTGATGTCCCAAAAGGGACATGGTACTACTTGAAATTTGTGTAGGAGAGATCCTCTCTGACATGGCCCCACACCTTAATCAACATTCTGGCAGTGCCTTTGCTTGACTCTGAGCCCTGCTCTGATCTTTGTCTCATGATTAATTTGGACTACCTAGCTCCTTGCTATGGGTGTGCAGTTCGGGTTCTAACAAACCTGAATTTTGGTCAAAAATTTGGAGGTTTTCCCCCTGGATTTGAGGTTCTTTATGGGCACTTCTGGCATTGGTGCTTGCACACAAGCCATCCCTACCAGTAGGGCCCCTCACTGCTGCTTCGTTAAACTCCTCACACAACCAGTCCAGGCACAACTAGCAGAGCGAGAAAAGGCAGGGTTGTAGTGACACTGGGAAACAGCATAGCCAAAAACAAGGTGCTCTGCTGGTTGTGCTTGGTCTGGAGGAGTGTGCAGTATTCAAAGGGGCCCTGGTGGTGCTGCTGGACCTTCCAGAGTCTCTGTGCCAGATGGCTCGGCTGGAAGATATGTATCTGGGGAAGCCACGGACTCTGTCTGGCAGAGGGAGATGCCAGGAGAAGGAAGCAACACTACCATGGCTCCAGTCAGGGTGAGGGGCAGGGGAAGCCACTCTGTCTGGTGGAGCAGAAGACTGGGAGCCTGTGTAGTATGAGTGCCAAGAGAGTGCATGGATGAGAATGCACGTGGGTGTGGAGGACAGTGCATGTCAGGGGCGGTGCGTATTGCAGGGCACTGGGGCATTGCCCCTCCTGGCCTGATCCCCCTCCGCACACTCTTCATACTTTTAAAAAGAAAGAAAACAAAAAACAAAAAGAAAAAAAAAAACCTCACCTGAGTCCCAAAGGCACCGAGGGAGGGGGAGGGGGGAGCCAGCAACCAGCTCCAGACTTGCTCCAAGTCCTCCGGTTCAGCAATCAGCTGAGTGCTCAGTGTTGTTGTTGTTGTTGTGCCTCCCTGGACACAAAGGCAGGCAGGAGCTGAGGGGGTGGGGGCCAGTGCCTCCTGCTGAGCCTGCTCTAAGGAGTCCCTTAAGGGACAAAACTTTACAAAAGCAATTTGGGCTATTGGGATTAGAGCCCATGCTGCCTGAATGGGGGAAAGTATTCTACTTTTCCTACCAGTGGGGGCAGTGTTCCACAGATCCCTAGGGGCTGCTTTGAAAGACGCTGTTTGAACTGAAGACTCAAACGCCCAGGCAGTGTGCACAGCTGCTGGTGTTGAGGACTCAGTCTGCCTGCCTGTAGGTTAAAAGAGAGCTCTCCTCATTTAACATGTGGGTGATCTGTGCCATTTTGGTGGAGAGAGGGAGTGCTGGCTGGCTTGGCTTGTTTGTCACTTTGTTACCCCACACTGCTGCTGCACCTGCATCAGACACATCCCCATTGGTGAGTTAGTTATTTTTAGTTATTTTGATGGAAAACACTGGTGAAAAAGAGGCCTGGGGTTCTGCTGGGGGTGGGGGTGGGGAGAGAATGGGACTTCTGGGGGCTGCTTGGGTGGGAGAGAGAATGGGGCTTCTGGGGATGCTTGGGGGGGTGAGAGAATGGGGCTTCTGGGAGATTGATGAAAATGGGGCTGGGGTTAAGGGGGCTGCTGGGGAAAATGGGGCTTCAACAGAGCTGTAACAGTGAAGCATGTTTTGAGGGGCAAGTGGAATTCCTTGCTGTTGCTTTTGTGGTGTGCTAAGACTTCACATAATATGGTTCAGTTGGCTTAAGATCTGGTTTGCTTTTTTGCTTGTTCTGTGTTTGTGTTTGCATGTGCACTTCTAGTTTCCCCTGCTCCTCTCCCAAACCCCTCATGTGCAAAGGCTGTGGTCATTTTCTGGTGCCCCCACTGGCCATGGCTACTTTGGGTTAAAATTGGTCTCTTTCTTGGCTGTTTTTGATGTAAACTGTCTGCTTTCTGTTTTACAGGTGGGGGACCTAGGGGTTTGGATGGAAGGGTTTCTAATCTTTGCTGAAATGCTCCTTGCATTTTAAAATGGCTCCGCCCTTTTCAATTTGGTGGGATGCTGTGTCAGGCTTTTTCACTAATGGCTAGTCCTTTCATGAATGATCCGTGTTTAATTGCAGCAGAAACTACCTCTTACATTGCAACAGAACTGTGTAGCATGTTTTGGGGGACAAGTGGAAATCCCCGCTGCTGCTTTTCTGGTGTGCTAAGGACTGCACATAACATTGTTGCCTTAAGATGGCTTCCTTTGCTTGTTCTGTGTTTGCATGATGCATTGCTGCTTTCCTTCTCCCCTCCCAAGCATGAGTAGAGAGGTCATTTTGTAAATTTGTGGGTCTACTAATCGCAGTTACTCTTTTTTTTTTTTAAATGGTCCCTTCACTGTTTGACTGCTGCTCCCTGCTGGAAAGTAGTTTCTGGCCTCTCTGCTTGTGACTGTGTGATTTTGAGCATATTGCCTGGGTTTTTTGTTGAGAATCAGAAATGCATTGTTTAAATTTTGATGGAGCGGGTTTGGTGGCAACAGAACAGAGGCCTGTAACTGGCCAAATTTTTAAAAAGGCCTGTGTGATTGGATAGGCTTTTTGGCTGTTGGGGATAGGGTGTAGCTACTAGCGATGCTGGTGTGGATGGGTCTGGTTTTGTGGCAATGCAGTCCTGAAACAGGCAAAACTTACTTAAAAAGGCCTGTTTGCTTGGACAGGCATTTGGTTACCTGAGATACAGTATTGGTACTGAGGATACTTGTTTGGATGGGGAGTGTTTGGTTACTATATAGGCCTGCAACTGCTCTCCTTGTGAACAGAGGAGAAAGTAGGTAGGATCATTGCAAAAGAGAAGGCTGCAGACAACAAGGAGACCCCTTTCCTCTGTCCCCCACTGAACCGATCTATTCCCCTTACTCTTCTCGTGCACCAAAACCAAACCCTTCCCCTCCTATTTCTCCTCAGTTGTTCTTCTTTTCCCTTTCATTCTCTTCTGAGAAGAGAATGAAAAGAAACATAAAAATTGAGGATTCAAGGGTTCAGGATAAAGGTAGGTGATGGCAATGTAATCTATTTTTGTAAACAGCTATGGTTAATTTGGACCCGGTGGGAAATATAGGGTGGATGGGACACCAGTGAAAGGGCTCTCTATTCCCCAGTGGGAGTGCTTCACACGGCAGCAAGGAGTTCCCAGCATTAACTAATGTAATGTCCATCCAATGTTAATGCTGGTAACTCCTTTCTGCTGGGTTAAGCCATGACACTGGTCTACTGCTGCCCCTGGATCTGCCCGTAGGCTCACTGACCCGCTGGTGTGAAAGCCTCTGGCAGTACGTTCTACCCACCCAATGTCCCACCAGCCTAAAAAAACAGCAGCCGCCACTGGTGGAGCTCGGAGGCAATTATGACTGGGGTTTTGGGGCACTGGGGAGGACAATTGCCCCGGCAACCATAGCCCCCTTCCCCTTGCTGCCACTCTTTACTGCTGCCTGCTTTTCCCCTCAATCACCACCACCGCCGTCTGCGGGCTGAGAGCCCAGCCATCACTGAAGTCTTCTACCTTCCCCCACCCCTGATGCTGCTGGTACCACCTGTGCCAGGCCCCTTGGAAGCAGGTGGGGGAAGGCATAACTTCCTCCACCCATGCTGATGCCATCATGCCACTACCTCTGCTGTCACTGCTCCTATTTGCCACCGCTGCCACCAGGATAATTTTCAAAGCTTCCGAGGTGTGCAAAAGCACTTTTTGGAGCCGCCACCATGTTCCCTAGTAGTGGGGAATACTGGAAATACACTTCCCAGGATGCCACATTACTAGGAATTATGATGGAGGCTCCACATAGCACTTGCATGCACCGTGGATGCATTGAAAATGCTGGCGGTGGTGGCGAGTCCTCCTCCACCTCCTTCTCTTGTATGGTGAGTGCTGGAAGGGCTGCTGGGGGGTGCTTTGGTTGTTAGGGGGCAAGAGAGCAAGGGAAGGGAGTGCTTTTGCTGTGGGGGAGGCAAGGGAGTGAGGGGCAAGGGAGAAAGGGCAGGGGGTGCTTTGGGTGTGTGGGGGGAAAGGGATCGAGGGCAGGGGGTGATTTTGGTGGGCAGGCAAGGGAGCGAGGGTAGGGGGGATTCTTTGGGTTTGGGGGCAAGGGAGCGATGGTGGGGTTATTTGGGTGTGGGGGGATGGAGGCATGAGGGCAGAGGGTTCTTGGGGGGTCAGGGACAGAGTTGGGGTGCTTTTGGGGGCAAGGAAGCAAGGGTGGGGACAAGGGAGCATTAGTGCGGGTGCTTTGGGTGTGGGGGGATGCTGCTTATCAGTCTACTGCAGCAGCAGAACATATTTTCTCCATTGTATTTTCTTTTACAAAAAATTTGGCTATTACATAGTCAAAAAAACTTTCCAGCTTACAAGAAGAGTTAAGACTCTTGCAAATTCAATCATGCACTAAAAAGCATGGAAATTGCAAGTTAAGGCTCCCGTCTTAACTTCTGTGCCATGTTAGCAGTAAAGACATTGTACAGTCTTGCATATTGTGCTCACAACTTAGTCTCCATGCACCTACACTTTGCCTTCATCTTTCAGCCCCACTCCTCTTCCTCTGCAGGTTGAGAGCAATGCTGAAGCTGTGGACAGGAAGGCATGAGCTAGCCCCTCATCCCCTCAGTTTCCTCTTTAAGAAAGAGAAAATCTAGGAGTTCTGGTTCCCACCCCCACTAATCTACTTGGTCCCAACCCTTTAACAGAGAACTCAGGACTCCTGGCTTCCAGTCTCTCCACCCCACTCTAATCCAGTAGACTGCACTCCCTTCACAGGCAACTCAATAGTCCTGGTTCCAAGCCTGTTCTACTCTCCCCTGCTCTCAACCTTGTAACAGACAACCCAGGAGTCCTTGGTCCAAGTCACTCCTCTAACCCTTTAGCCCCCACTCCTCTAACGGTGAACTCAAAAAGTCCTGTGAAATACAATCTTTATCTGTATGTGTCATAGGAAACTGAAGCAAGGGTGTGTGTGGAATGACAAACAAAAAAGAGGAAGTGGAATAACAGGGAGGGATTCTATTGGGAGTCAAAGGATAGGGAATTTGCTATGTTAAGTGAGTAAAATCCCCCTGGTCTCCCATCAGTCTTCTGAATCCATTATTTCACTTAGAACTTTGTTGTTGTAAGTATTTCTAATTTCTCCTGTCATTCCACTCACTTACTTGATCCTGCACACTCTATATATTTTTCCCTGTCATTCCAACAGTTCCACTTACTACATCTGATGCCTTCCTCATCATTTCAAAACCTCTTGTCTTCCCCATGTACTCCCAAAAATGCAGCTGTGTTGTATTATTTCACAGTTACTCATTTAGATGTTGAAATGACAATATTATTTATTTAGAAATTGCCATTGCTGATGCCTCCATTCCTTCCAATGGTCATTCTATTTTATTAATTTCAATGCATACCCAATTTACAGTTTAAATTAAACATTTGTATATGACTGTACCCAGCTTTACTGTGCTCTGGGAGGGCAGTGGGGACTAGTGGGTAAGAGGGATGGTTGTGAGCCATTAGTCAGCTTTCCCATTCTCCCCAACCAAAATGAAAGAATAGAGGAAAAGGAGGGGGTGAGGGGCCAGCTCACATCCTCCTGTCCCCAGCTTCAGTGTTGCCCCCAACCTGCAGAGGAAGAGGATTGAGACTGAAAGACAAAGGAAAAGTGTAGGTGCATGGAGCCTAAGTTGTGAGCATGATATGTGAGACCATACAATGCCTTTACTGAGAACATTGCACTGCTAGATCTCTTGCAGTCTGGCTTTTGTCCGGGTTATGGCACTGAGACTGCACTTGTCGCCTTGGTTGATGACCTCTCCCGTGAGTTTGACCAGGGCCATTCAATTCTGTTGATCCTGTTAGATCTCTCGGCTACATTTGATACCATTGACCACAACTTGTTGGTGACTCGGCTGCGAGACCAAGCGAAGTGGATGCTACAGTTCTTGAATGGTTCTGCTCTTTCCTGACCGGGAGAACTCAACGTGTGCTTCTGTGTGATTTTTCATCTTCTTCCCAGGACGTCATGTGTGGAGTCCCACAAGGTTCCATCTTATCCCCTCTCCTTTTCAATGTATACATGCAGCCTTTGGGAGAGGTCGTCAAAGGGTTCGGCATATGGTGTCATCAATATGCTGATGACACCGAACTGTTCCTCTCTTTTTCAGCTGACTCAGGCCTGGCAGTCTCGGTTCTCACCCACTGTTTGTCAGCTGTGGTTGGACTGGATGAAGGCGAGCCACCTGAAGTTGAATCCTAACAAGACAGAGGCAATGCTTGTGGGGGTGCCAGGGGAGTGGTGGCTCCATAACAGATGGGGTCTGTCCTCTGCTGGTACCCTGGGGTGCTTCTGGACTCAAAGTTCTGGCTGGATGTCCAGTTGGCAGCTGTGGCGAAGGGTGCATTTTGCCCATTACATGTGGTGCAACGGCTTGAGCCTTATGTCTCACATGCAGACCTTGCCACTATCATGCTGTTATCACCTCAAGATTAGATTATTGTAATGCACTCTACGTGGGACTACCCCTGGTGTCTAACTGTAAACTGCAACTGGTGCAGAATGTAGCGGCCCGGTTCCTTAGGGGGATAGTTTTCTGGGCCCAATTCAAGGAGTTGGTTTTAACCTTTAAAGTCCTAAACGGCCTGGGCCCCAGCTACCTGTGGGATCACCTCACTCCCCAGGTTCTGGACCAACCCCTTCAGTCATCCGGGGGTGCCCTCATTGAGGTCCCCCGGGTTTCCTGGGTGGTGACAATGAGGAGGGTGTTCTCGGTGGCCGCACTGCAGCTGTGGAACTTTGTCCCCATGGAGGTCCACCTGACACAGGACCTCCCCTCTTTCTGATAACATTGTAAGATCTGGCTGTTCCACCATGCCTTTGGGGAGATGGGTGGGGGGGTTGTTTTTGCTTCACTACTGGTGGTTTTAATGTATTTATTTTGTTGTATTTTAAAATGTTGTGAGCCACCCCAAACTGCGAAGGCAGGAGGGGGGCAGCAAAAAAAATCTAATAAAATAAATAAATAACATGGCACGGAAGTTAAGACAGGAGCCTTAACTTGCAAATTCCATGCTTTTTAATGTATGATTTAATTTGCAAGAGTCTTAACTCTTCTTGTTAACCAGAGTTTTTTTTTTTTACTATGGAACAGCCTCTTATTTGGCTTACTTCTTCTGGGGAGAATGTGCAAGTGTAGCAGCGTGCAGCCAGTTAGTACTGAGACTCCTTTAAGAAAATAGAGAATGCCAGCCTGAAAATTGGGCAGACTGAGCAGTGAATGTACATGGGCGTGGCATGAGTGAGAAAACAGCCTGAGAGCTGAATACAAGACTGGGAAGCTGGATATGACCAGCCCTTTAGGAGCTGGGAAGCTGAGGGATTAGCCACACCCTCTGGAGTATATAAGAAGGCAGCCTGAAGAGTGGAATCAGTTGGTGCCTGGCTGCAGTGGAGCGAGGAGCACCCTGAGGATTGCTATTCTTGGTTTTGAAACCCTACTAGAGAGGAGGATAAGTAAGTGTACTGAATGGAGTGTGGACCTGAGCAAATTTGAGACTGCCAAAGGAGTAAGTAGTCAGTCAGAGGGCTGTGCCTGGCTGAGATACGTTAGACAGGGCCTATATTGCCTGAGGGGTTGTATTCCCGGCTTTAGGGAGGCTGTGTGACTATTGCTTATCCTAAAGCTTGTGTAAATGTGTGTGAATAAACTGTATAAAACTGATTCCCTAAAAGCATGTGCTAATGGACCTGATCCTGTGGGGACTTACCCCAAGACAACACCATCATGTTACAGCAAACTTTTGAGCTTCACAGAGCTCCTCTTGAGGCAGAAGTGAAAAGGTCAGAGGTTATTCTGTGGTAAATGCAAAGAAGCTAATTTTGATTAGCACAGTGTTCAGTATGCCCATGTAACAGTTGTTGAACAAGAGAGGGTGACTGGTGGGTTAGACCCTACTGTAGTCAGGGCTTAATTTGTGGGGGACTTGCTAGGACTCAGCCCTGAAAATTAAATTCATGGGGAGGCTGAAGCCTGGTAAATGTTCCCAAGAGCAGTATCCCCCCCCCCACCCCCGCATCTCCTGACAATTAAATTCAAGGGGAGGCTGAAGCCTGGTAAATGTTTCCAATAGCAGTATCCCCAAAATGTGACAGATCAGGAAAAGGATGATATTGGTCATTTCAGATGATATTGGAAATGAAAGCCAGAAGAAGAAAAAAATGATGGTGTATTTGGCTTTTCCTAATGACTTTCCGGTGCTGGCAAAGTCAAATTGTAATTGTATAGATTAAATCACAAAAACTCCTGTCTTATATTAAGTTGTAGAGAGGTGAAGGTCTGGTAGCTGGAAAACAGGGTTCATATCATTTCCTTCATTTTTTAAAAAACAAATTGAGAACTGCCTGTGGTGATTCACTAAGCCAATATCACCATGGGTGTCTTCAGACGAATGTGGAAATGGCCACCCCTGGAGCTGCTCTAGGCTTGCACCCCTGCTTCTGCCTGTGTCCAACCCCACCTGGGTCCATTTTAAATGGACCCAATGGTTGTCCCAGTCTATGGTCTTCCCACGTGTTACACAGCTCCTGCACCATAGAGTTGCAGGTGGATTGCCTGATCCTCTAGGCTGCTGCCTGCAACTCTGACCACTTTTACATGGGCCATCCGTGGGGGTCCGTGTTCAGGACGGTGCGGTGGGTGGGGGGAGGGTACATACGGGCACACATGCATCCCCACGCACCATCAACTCATCAACATGCATGGAGCAACCTCTGTTTTTTCCAGTTGCTCCATGTGAGATGATGAATGTGTGTATGTGTGTGTGTGTGCATGTTTGGGGGGAACATGCATGTCCACTCACCACACACGCAACCACTGTGTCCTTCACACAGGACTCTCCCACTCATGAACACCCAGATTTCTGGATGTTCATGAGTGGGTGCGTCTTGTGTAAAAAGGTCTCTATGGTGTTGCCCAAGGCAACTGCCATCCCGAGGTAGAGCTTCAGCTGCCATCAGCTAAGTAGTACCCTGGATTTGGCTAGCCTACTCTGATGGCGGTGCTCCGGGATGTTGCAGAGCACCTCAAGTGGGTCTGGGGTGGAGCAGGCAGCATATGCTCCACTTTTGCCCTGCCTCACCATCTGGTGACTGCCTTTACATAGATGGGTCACCCATGGCTGAGGAAGAGCAGAACCGGGTCTGCTTTCTATCTGTTTACACCCTATTTCTCCCAATGCTCAGCTTGAGAGACTTCTAGGAACTTTGAGAAATCTTGATTTTTAAGAAATATGAAGCACACATAGCCTAGGACTGGAACTCGGTCACAATTTTCTGTTTTCTCGCTGAGAATCACTGTCCTCAACTTATTTTTAGTGAGAATTGATAATTGAGAAAACCACCAGTTCTTAACACTTTCTCGGTCAAGAATCTTTCTTGATTTTCTGTGATTTACTGTGTACCATTTACCATTTTCCGTGATTTACCATGTATCCTATACTGATTTACTGTGTACTGCTTACCATGTACTATGGCTGCCCTTTCCCAAAATGGCGGAGATGATGCCAGCGCCATATTGGAAGAGTGCTTCTCATGCACAGAACAATTGTGACAGCCATTTTGCACATGCACATTATCGGGATGAATGTGGTACATGGAAAGTGGTACACAGTAAATTGGTATACAGTACACAGTAAATCACAGTACACTGTAAACAATACACATTAAATTTGGATGAGATTCTTGCCAAGATCACAAACTCTTACCAAGATCATTCTGAGATCCTGGTAACAATTCTCGATTCTTTTGAGATTTTTGCTTGGAAAAAAATGATTCTCATTTCAGGTTTACTATAACCCTGTTTATTTATTTTATTTATTTTAAAGCATTTTTAGCCGCCCCCTCATGCCTACGGCATCTCAGGGTGGCTTACAACAATACAATAACAATTAAAAAAATTAAAAGCCATTAGCAAGGAAATTAAAAACAACCCCCCCCCCAACTACCCAACCCTCCCCTCCTCCCCTCCAAAGGTCTGGGTGAACAGCCAGGTCTTGTAGGCTCGACGGAACGCCAGCAGACCTGGGGCTAGGCGGGTTTCCCCCAGGAGGGAGTTCCAGAGTTGCAGCCCGGCCACTGAGAACGTCCTCTACATTGTGGCCCCCCCCCATCTCACCTGGGGGACCTCCAAAAATGTGCCCCCATTGCACCAAAGGGATCGCTCTCTGGCAAAGAGTGTGAGGCGGTTCCCAAGGTATTTTAATACAAGATATGATTCTTCAGTATTTCTGAAAATCAGCTGGTACCCCATCATCCACCTTAAAGTTGGCAAGGAGCAAAATGCAGTGATTGTATAATTCTGAAAAGCACCTCAGACTCTCTGTGGATCACTTTTTTTATCTGTAAAATGAAGATAATAAATACTCACTCTGTTCTACAAATGCTGTGTGAAAATTCCTATCCAATGGCTATGTATAATCTCCTGTAGATGCTAAGATCTTGTAGTGAGTCAACTGAAAATTTCAGAAAGGGTCCCCACATCCCATTCCAGTTTTCAGTCTGGAGTGGAAAATAAAATACTGAAATACTCTTAAAAGGCAACTCCTGTGATATTCTCTGCCTAGATTTGCAAACTCAGTGGGTTCAGTTACCTGATAAAATTCTTTCTTTGAGGTTTAGAGCCAGACAACACCACTTTTTCATATGTAAACCAGGGATAAGTTTGAGTCAGACTTCGTTTGGGTGCGGTGGGTGGAAAGGCTTGAAAAAACACCAGGTTCCCTGCCGTGATTTCTGAACTCTAGAGAGAATGTGATTGTTGAGTTGGTCCCAACTGTAAGAAATGGAGACAAACTGGTTCAGATTATACTTTTATTGAACTGATTGCTGTTAGTGAGAGCATGCAAGGTTTTGTGCTGCATAGCATCAATCCTCAAACATGTAAAGATTTCTGAAAAAAAGAGTATTATATTGTCAAGTACCCCAGCTACTAGCACTAAATCATACAGTTTCCGCTTTCTCCACCTGTGACAGTTATGAAATATATGGCTTGCTACTGGTCCCGTACTTTGATTGTATTTTGTCACTCACAGACTGTGCTGTCTTGAAGTATTATAGTTCATATGCTGTTCTTTATATTGGAGAAAACATCTTATGCTACCATTATATTTCTTCATTAGAGCAGCAGGATATCAAGGGTCCTTCATCTCCCCCCGCCACCACCACCCTTGCCACTAATCTCTGCTCTCAGGGGCCTTATATCAAAATGACCTTCCATCTAGATCAGTGGTTCCCATTCTGGTCAACTATCAATTGATCTATATTAGGCTACAGACTGCTCAGCCAGAGAATGATAGGCATTGGCTCTGGCAAGGGTTCTTGGGTGCTTGACCAGCTCCAGCAGTGGCTCCTGGGGCTCAGAATAGTTCCAGATCTGGCTGTATGCTGTATAAAGCTGCATTCTTATATATCAGTACGATGGGGGGTGGGGTGGAGCTTTTTAGTGTGAATAAAATAAAACGATGGGTAAGGCCATACAAGACGTTATCCCACAGGGGGCCACCTAACCTCAATTAGCCGCAGTGCAGCTGGTTGTCAGTCAGGCAGCTACATAGAAGTGTGCATGTTGTTTTCGTTATTATGTTTATTATTGCTATTTATTATTTATTGTTAATAAAAAATTATTGCTAATAATAAAAATAAGTTTTTGTTATTACAATAATGAAAATGACAACAGAGAATAACGACAACGATAACAATACAATGTCATTATCATTATCATTACTGCTGTGGCCATTGGGTTTTGGAGGGAAAATGTGGAGAAGGGAGCAGACATCTGAGAGTCCTTAACAGGGTTGAACTCTTGAACTGTTGGGAGCGGCAAGCAGCTCAGCAGTATCTGATGGATGTATCGCTGGCCAATGAGCAGCACAAGCAGGCCCCAGCAGTGTCATGGCACTCTGTGATTTCACAATGTCTGCTACCTCCCACAACCAATCAGGCGGGCTCTGCGGGAGGGCACTGCAACCCTTTATAATGGGAGGGCCAGGCTTTTTCTCTTCCTTCTGTGAGAACTCTGCTGGAGAAGCATTGTGAGTTGCCATTATCCCACCTGGGCCAATGTGGGGCAATGCGCTGCCTCTCATTCAGACAGTCCCATGAAGCCCTACCATATGGTGAGGTCAACCAGCACCATAGAGCGGTGGGCATAATTTGCTGTACACCCACTTCATGGCAGGGGTTATGTCGGTACCGGGTCTAAAACTCAAGCCCTGGGCTTTGGTTGTGGTGTGTCTTTCCACAGTGCCACCACCAGGCTGGTCTTGGTAGGAGACTTTCTTGTATGTCTCTCTCCTTGTTCTGTCGGTGACCCCGCTCATCTGGCTTCCTGATGGGCTCACAGTGTTATATAGAGGCATGCTGGGGGCAACAGAAATTTGATGGACCATCTGTTGCTAATAACCTTGCTGCTGATGTTCTGGCTTCCTTTCTTGGATTCAATGTTTTTCCCAGCACCAGGTTGTATCTTTCCCTGCAGCTGTCTGGTTACTTGAGTCTTTAGGTTTTTTTTAAACAAGCAAGGCAGGCAGGGTGGTCCGTGTCTGCTGAGGGGCATGACTGAGGGGCACCCATGCAGGGAGCGCTTCAAACAGGCAGCCTCCCACATGGCTACCCCTACCATAGAGGTGACCACCATACATTCGGCTGACCCTGCATGTTGCGCTCCTGATTTTTCAGCAGTGCTTCGTGAGTGGCCATGAGTGACTGCTGCGTGAATCATGGGAGCACACAGCCCCACGCTCTACCTTCACATGAGCACTTGGGTATGTGGTCAGTGAGGGGTGATGTGTGGACACGTCTCATTTAAAAACATCTGTAGTGTTTTTAACAACCTTTCCCACTATGTAGGGTTTTCCATATTCCTCCTCCCCTTGTGACTTGTGTAACTTTGGTCTCCCTTAATGCACTGTTGCTTGGTGTATTGCCTCCCTATCATTGCACCTCCTTCCCCCTTGCCTGATCCCTCAATTCCTCTGACAACTATTCCTTGCCTTTTCCCTTACAAATTGGTTCTTTTCTTTCCTTTCCTTAACCACTCTACTAGCCATAGCTCTGTTCCAGTCTTGCTATGTGTTTGGTTTCCCTCATTGCCTTGCTTCCATAGCCTGTTGATTACTACTTCTACTACTACAAATTATTTCTATAGGGCTACTAGGCATATGCAGGGCAGATTTTTGGAGACAGGCCCCTGTCTGCTGGGGTTACAATCTAAAAAAACCAGACAAAGTGAGGGGAACGTAGGGAAAGCCCACCTATATGAATGGCTCCTTGACCCACCCAGAAGCGTGGAGCACTTGTGATGATGGCCCACCCACCCTGTGGGGAACGGGGATTGTGCATTTGGACTGCTCTCTCTGTTGACCCAAAGTGTTGCAGCTGCATTCGCCCTCCCCAGAGCAGATAGGGGATTCAGCTGGCTCTGTCTTATTTGTCTTTACTCTTTGGGGCTGATCCCAAGCCCTGTGGCATGCACAGCACATGTGGCATGCACAGCACACATGCTGCACAGCACACACACCACACGCACACGTATGCATGTGCATTTCATATGCACCCCAGCATGGGGCACACTAGGGATGGGCAAACAGAATGCCATTCGGATGTTGTTCGGATGTTTGGTCGTTCGGTTTGAAACCTGAGTTCGGGTTCGGCTGTTCAGTTCGGTGGAGTTCGGTTTGGCCAAACTTGGCAGAACATTCGAAAATAGCACTATCGATACCAATACCAAAATTGAATATGTTTTTTCGGTATCAGTATCATTTGGTCCTGAAACCACCCCTGGTGTCTACTCCTGGTGCCAGGAAGTCTGCTCCTCAGCTGCCTCCCCCTTCCAGTCATGCGTTTTTCCCGCCCCCAAACTCATCCAAACTTTTCCGAACTGTTCGGCTGTTCAAACGTTCATTTTGGAAGTTCGTTTGGTCATCCGAACAGGCCGAGTTCAGGCCAAACTCCGAATTTCTGAACCACATTCGCCCATCCCTGGGGTATACAGCCCATACACAAACTATGCATCCATGTGTATGCACATGCGGTGGCACCCACAGGGATTGGAATTGCAGCCTATGTGCATAAAGCTGGTTGACCAAAAGAATAGTCAATGCCTTACAGGATGTCTCACAAGTTAATTATGTGTTAAGAAAAAAATCCATTGTTTGGTTTGTCAGATAATTTCACTAAATATCTTCTAGTTCTAGTGTTAGGAGAAAGGGTACTAAAAACCAGCTCCCTACTTCCTTTATCCACACCACTCATGATTTTATAAACCATACCTTCTGTTTTCCATTTTATAACACATCTTGGTCATCACTTTTCTATGCTAAAGAATCACATGTGTCTGTGCATGTGAGAAGTAATAAGGAAGGATTTCAAACACACAAGCTTCACTAATACACATTCTGATCACAATCTTGACAATTGATTTGTAAGGGTTTTGTGAAGCCAGAGGACAAATTCACTTTAATTTATGAAGTCACCTATGATTTATTAATAGTCAAAATTAAGATAACGACTGGTTTATTTATCAAATATTTTTGAATCCTGAAACTTTCACAAATGGATGTTTCTCTAAAAATGCATAATGCTTTTCATCATCATTTTTTCTCTTTTAAACAGGCTCATTTATCCAATGAGAGAGCATAAGCACTGTCATGTTACTTAGGTAACCAATCACACATCATAAATAACAACTAAGAATAATTTAGGTATCACCCATGAGTTAGACTTTTTTCATCCCAATTATTTTTTCCAAGTACTTAAAAATGATAAATGCTTTTGCTGAAATCAGGATAAGGTTGTAAATTATTTGAGAACATTGAAAAGCTCAGAATTTCTCTGATAAATTGCTCATAATTAATAATATGACCAGTTCCAACTTATATCATATTAGTTCTTGGATACATCCTGCTTCAAATGTACTGTTGTTAACAGCTATGGAATTTTGGATTTGTTAGATAGGGCACAATCCTTATTCAACTAGGTTTGCAAGGGGTGGGGGTCACTTATGTGTAATTTGTGCACCAAAGTACCTTGCTGGCCTTAATTATGTGCCATTAGAACTGAGGTGAGAATGACTGTTCCTGCACCAGTGGGTAGGGATGGGCGAACAGATCGCCATTCGGCTGCATTCGGTTCGGCTGCGTTTGGTTCGGCTGCGTTCGGTTAGTTCGGCCAGGTTCAGGTTCAGCCGTTCTGTTCAGCCGTTCGGGAAATGTTAAGGGTGTTTCTTTTGTTTTTTATTTGTTTTTTTGTTTTTATATGGGTGGTGTTGTTGTTTTTTATCTAATATTATATCTATCTAGCAGGACCAGTAAAGTCTGACGACCCTCATCCAATGCCAGATGGAGATCGTCAACCAAGGCTACCAATGCAGTCTCTGTACCATACCCAGGCCGAAACCCAGACTGAGAGGGGTCAAGGAAACCGGTGCAGTCCAGATGTTCCTGGACCTGCCGTGCCACAGCCCGTTCAATAACTTTACCTAAAAAGGGAAGATTAGAGACCGGCTGATAACTGGCAGGAGCATCAGCGTCAAGAGATTTTTTTCTTGAGCAGGGGCCTAACCACAGCCTCCTTCAGGCAGTCAGGCACCCTGCCATCCTGAAGGGAGGCACTAACCACCTCATCCAACAATGCCCGTAATGTCTCCTGGCAGTGGCTAGCTTTCACCAGTCTGGATCGGCACGGATCTTGTTCACAAGTGGTGGCACAAGCAGATCCCAACAAGGACTCCACATCAGCAGGCGACACCATCTAAAACCGATCCCACAAAACATTGCATTTCATTTGTTATGAAATAAAAGAGCTGAAATGTAGTCCAACAGCAGGTTACTGCTTCTACAGTCCTTCTTCCTCCTCACATAGTTCCTTTTACTATGGACTCAGAATAGGAAAGATGCAAAGGTTGTTGTTTTTTTGTTTGTTTACTGTAATGATCATTGCTTGTTTGTACATTAAACCACTTTTCAAAAGAGTGTGCTGCTCTACATTGTTGTACCAGCAGAGCTCCAAACAAATGGAAAAGGCGCAGGACATGCTGTAATAATTACTGGTGTTCTAGCAATATATACTTTTATTAATTAAGCTTCACAAAACCTTTTATGAATGGGTAAGCATTGCTATAATAAATGCAAAAGCTAGCACACACAATAGCTATGTGGTAAGTCACTGGAGGAAAGGAGAATAGAATAAAAAAAATATATCCTGACTTGAGTTTTACTACATATGAACACACTACTCTTTCAGCTCCAGAAAGACACTGGGACTGATCCCATACCCTGTGGATCTCACATGTGGATTCCGAGTAGCACAATATGTCCTCAATGGAGGTCCATGTTGTTTGTGTGCGGTTGCGTGTGTGTGCGCTTACATGTGGGAACTGCAGGGCATGGGAATGGCCCTAATGGGCCAGGTCATATTCTGTCATGCTGTATCTGCACCACCAGCAGAATAAGACCCAACATCCATCAATAGAATATTTGAAAACAGCAGCTTGATTTATTTGGAATGGTACCACAACTGAAATCCTTTGGGGTTTTAGGGCAAAATGTCTTATGATTCCCCCGCCTTCCATCAGGACTTGTTTCTGGCCCCATTCTATACCATATACAAGGGAAGGATGGAGGATCTGTGAGACTTCTTAAGTATGAAGTCTAGGATAAACTGTCCCAACTGTCTCCCAGGGTATGGGATCTCCAGTGTATTGTATTTACAATACTTTTGGTTGACATGCATGCCTTCTGGAACTTCACTTATTTCTTTTCAAGCAGCCCACACAAGATCTCATGATGGCAAAGTAGAAGAATACCTACAATATGGTGAACATTAGGTCTGAAACAAAAATTATTTGTCACAATTGCAAAGTTAATTTGCATATTTGTTTCCACAAATAAATATCTAAGTTCCTATTTGTCACTGTTCCAAAACTTGCAACTTAAATTTATTCAGTTATTTTGTGTTTGGGATTTTTGGTATCTTCGATATTTCAGTATCACTGAAGTGAACAAAATATAGCATATAGAAATACTGAACAGTTGGTAACTGAAATGAATATTTGGAACCCCCAAATGAAGCTTCATATTCACATCATTCGAATAGATATGAATACTCAAATTCAGTATTCACAGCGCAGAACTGAATTGGATCAGCTGTTTCCTCTTTAAGGAGATTTTCAACTTTCTAGAATGTCAAATACAGTTCTTAACACAGGGCACCACTACCTAGTGCATAATCAAAATGGAAGCACTCTGAACTAAACTTGTGCAAAATGGAAGTGTCAAAATGAAAATGCTGTCATTTTGTGGCTGTGCTTACAAGATACTGCTATTTATTTACACATTCACATTATGGGACACAACTGATCGAGATCCCTGGCAAAATGCAGACATGATCACAGTCCAGTCTGCATCTCACCAAAATCAGATCAGAACAGACAGTTTTATCTACCCCAACATTTTCATTTCAGCTTCAGTTCACATTGAATATCCATTTCAGCCCTAGTAAGCATAAACTTATCTCTTTCTGACACTTGTACACAATATTCTTCTCCCCTAAGCATTTATTGTTGTTTTTTGAACAATAAATGCAGTTCAGATTTGCCAAGTAAAAGGCAAATCTGCAGACAGTTCAGATTTGCCAAGTAAAAGGTCTGATTCCAAAGCTACTGAAACCTGCTTTTGATAAAATGCCAGAGCATTGCTTGATCTTTCAGTAGTTAGTGGGGAGGCAATGTTATTACTAGGTATTTGACAGCAAAAGCTAAGTTGGCCCTTAAATTGGACAGATTCTACTTTTTTGTTTTCTTCCTTGGGCCACCTGGACATTGATATTAAACCAAGTTAGGCCTATTGTTTAACTGGCTGCTGATTAATATTTTGGATGATTAAGTAATCAGCATTCCAGATGATCAATTAATCACAAAGGGACAAGTAATAAATGGCATACTCACACTGCATTTTATCACAGTCTGGAGACCAAGCCTGTCCTCTGAGTTCCCATCGCAGAAATGAAGTGACTATTAGCAATAAATCAACGCCAGCAGTCATTTAACACTTGACCTTTAAAGCTAGATAGATTTTCCTTAAAGAAAATAAAGAGATGTTCTCAAGACCCCAGCAGGGGAGCCAGTTTATTAATAAATGTAACTTCTCATGAGTGGATTTTCAAATATCATGTTACCTGCAGTCAACAAAATCAGAGGGTTTTAACCCTTGGGACACTGATAGTTGTTCAAAAAACAACAATAAATGCTTAGGGGAGAAGAATATTGTGTACAAGTGTCAGAAAGAGACCATCAGAGACAAACAGATATGTACGTATAAATGAATTAGTAGACTAAATCTCATTCTCAATTGGGTGTAAGATGGCATAGCTTCACTATAACTTATTGATTTACACCTGCTGAGAATCAAGCCCCCGCCTTATTTAGCATTTACCTGAATTATGTGGTCCAGGAAGTGGCTAAGATTGGCACTCATGCTCCCAAGATTGGAATGCAGCGCGTTTCTCTACTACTTTACGCAGACAACACAGTACTAATGTCACAGATGCCGATAGGGCTAAAACGGCTAATGCATGCATCCAAAGTTTATTGTCAGCAGAACCTTCTATGCATAAACTTTGATAAAACAAAGGTTTTGATAGCTGGCGGTAGAGGGGCGGGGAGGGTACACCCCTGGGCAATTGGTAACAAACATATTGAGCAGGTCCAGTGGTATAAATACCTAGGGGTAATCATTTCTGCTTATCCAGGGTGGAAGGTCCATCATGTTGCAGCTATAAAACTAGCCAGGAAATCCTCAATGGCCATTGTAAAATTCTATTTCGGACAGGGAAGCAAATTGGTCCTCCCTGCCCTTCGACTCTTCAGAGCAAAAGTAGTTAGTCAGTTTTTATACGCCCTGCCAATATGGGACTTGTCCTTTATAGTCCAACTCGAGGGAATCCAGAATGGGTTTTTAAGGTCCATACTGGGCGCCCCTCGAGGACTGCCCCAGGTCATCCTTAGGTCAGAAGCTCAGTGTATCCCTCTTCGTGCCTATGCCCTGCAGGCATTGGCAAATTATTGGGTTACAGTGGCTCTATTTCCCTCCGGCAAACCTTCTCTCCTTTCGTTGGCAATCAATGCAGGGATTTATGATATTTGGATTCAGGCAATTGAGGAGGAGGTCCACCGCCTTGGGTTTTCAGCTGAATACCTGAGACCGGGGGGTCTGGTAGCAGCTAAGACTTTGATTGCAAGAAGAGTAAAAGATCAGACCACACAGCTAGAGGACACAATGCTTGCTGCGCAAAGGGTTGTGCCAGCTTATGTACCCTTTAAACCCACAGATACCGGC
>QEPC01007393.1:1604183-1644005 GCA_003113815.1 Sphenodon punctatus | reverse complement strand
GGGGTGTGGTGTCACCAGTATGCGGATGATACTCAGCTGTACCTCTCCTTTTCAACTGACCCAGACCCTGCTGTCTCGTTGTTATCCCAATGTTTGGAGGTCGTGGTGGAATGGATGCAGCTGAGCAGACTGAAACTCAACCCTGATAAGATGGAGGTGATGTTGGTGGGGAGAGCGAAGGAGGTAGTGGCCCCCCTGGTTGGGGGGTTCACCCTCCTATAGTTCATCAGGTTCGGAGCCTGGGGGTGATACTAGACGCAGACCTCCGTCTGGAGCAGCAGATGGAGGCAGTCACTAAGGCTGCCTTCTGCCAGCTGTATCTGTTATGCAGGCTGCGTCCATACATCTCCGGCCTGGACCTGGCCTCCCTCATCCATGCTTTCATCACCTCGAGGCTAGACTACTGTAACGCGCTCTATGTGGGGCTTCCCTTGTTCCTGGTCCAGAGTCTGCAGCTAGTGAAGAATGCGGCGGCTCGTCTCCTTACGGGGACGCATTACGCTCCTTATGTTGGGAGCATATTACACCTGTGCTCCGAGCTCTGCACTGGTTGCCGATAGCGTGCCGAGCCAGGTTCAAGGTTTTGGTGTTGATCTATAAAGCCCTATACAGTCTGGGCCCCTCATACCTCAGGGACCTCCGCACCCCAGAGCAGCTCCTTTGATCTGCCGGGGGTGCCTTCTTGGAGGTCCCCCGGGTTAAGCGGGGCGCCACAATGGAGAGGGCATTCTCAGTGGCTTGGCCACACCTTTGGAACTCCCTTCCAGAGGAAGATCGCCTGGCCCCTAGCCTGTTGGCAAAGTTGCAAAACCTGGCTGTTCACCCAGGCCTTTGGGGACAGTGGGAGGGTAGGGTGAGGGGTTTTTAAGCTTCCCCACCTGATTTGTTATTTATTATATATTATTTATGATATTTAGTCCTGTTTTAATATTTTAATATTATTATGAAATGTTTTAAATTGTTTTTATTGTATTTTACTTGTTGGAAGCCACCCTGGGCTGCTTTGCAGGAGGGGCGGGATACAAATTTATTAAATAATAAATAAATAAAATAAATACCAGGGAATATGGGCAGGGCAAGGAAAGGCCAGGGGGCTGGCAAGGGTGGTGGGAAGAAAGGGACAGCAGGTCGAGGAGGCTATGGGGCAAGGGAGTTGCAGGTGGAAACTGACCCTCAGGCCCCCTCTTCTTCATTGGGGTCTCTTGGGGAGGGGTTGAGACAGTTGGATGGGGCCTCACAGGGGGTTGCTGGGACCAGCAGGGAAACTGGGCTTGGTCTTGCTCTGGGAGGAGCTGCATATGGGAGGGAGTCTGTGGATGAACTTGCTGGGGCTTCTGCTGGCATAGTGCAGGGGGCCCAGATTCAGCCCCCCCTCCTTCCTGACTGCAGGGGGGCCCTGGGCAGGCCTTTATGCAGTCCATGGAGGCAAGGATGACTGAGTGGCATAACGTTATGACCCGCTTGACAGCCTCTGGGTTATTGAAGGCTGGGGACATGGGGCATCAGGTTTCTGGTGGAACGAACTGTAATTTACGCAGTCCTTTCCAGTTTAGTGAGGCAGCAGGGCCGGGTCAGGGCAGGCTGGCTATGGAGGCACTGGCAAGAAAAGTGGACAGAATGGAGCAGCAGATCATCAGGATTGCCCAGCTGCTGGAAGGAGGCATTGGGCTGGGAGTGATGGTGCCATTAATACTCGTGGCTGGGGTGCAGCAGGTGGCAGTTTCGACGGCACAGGTTGTGGGTGATGTATGGGTGAGTATGATGTATAATCTCACCCAGGGTTATCAATTTGGCCTGGTTATCAGGGGAAGCACTAATTGGCTCCTTAATTTGGAAATTTTACTATTTGATTCTGCCAGGAGATAATTGGGATGATTGGCAGTAATTGGCTAATTGGGGCAATTAGAAAAATTTGAAAATCAATTGGCAAATAGATTTGTCCACCGTTCTCATTGATTGGTTTTGATTGGTTTTTAATTGGTTTCCATTTATCAACAGGTTTCTGTTATGCTGGTTGTTTTAATAAACAGNAGCAGGCGACACCATCTAAAACCGATCCCACAAAACATTGCATTTCATTTGTTATGAAATAAAAGAGCTGAAATGTAGTCCAACAGCAGGTTACTGCTTCTACAGTCCTTGTTCCTCCTCACATAGTTCCTTTTACTATGGACTCAGAATAGGAAAGATGCAAAGGTTGTTGTTTTTTTGTTTGTTTACTGTAATGATCATTGCTTGTTTGTACATTAAAACCACTTTTCAAAAGAGTGTGCTGCTCTACATTGTTGTACCAGCAGAGCTCCAAACAAATGGAAAAGGCGCAGGACATGCTGTAATAATTACTGGTGTTCTAGCAATATATACTTTTATTAATTAAGCTTCACAAAACCTTTTATGAATGGGTAAGCATTGCTATAATAAATGCAAAAGCTAGCACACACAATAGCTATGTGGTAAGTCACTGGAGGAAAGGAGAATTGAATAAAAAAAATATATCCTGACTTGAGTTTTACTACATATGAACACACTACTCTTTCAGCTCCAGAAAGACACTGGGACTGATCCCATACCCTGTGGATCTCACATGTGGATTCCGAGTAGCACAATATGTCCTCAATGGAGGTCCATGTTGTTTGTGTGCGGTTGCGTGTGTGTGCGCTTACATGTGGGAACTGCAGGGCATGGGAATGGCCCTAATGGGCCAGGTCATATTCTGTCATGCTGTATCTGCACCACCAGCAGAATAAGACCCAACATCCATCAATAGAATATTTGAAAACAGCAGCTTGATTTATTTGGAATGGTACCACAACTGAAATCCTTTGGGGTTTTAGGGCAAAATGTCTTATGATTCCCCCGCCTTCCATCAGGACTTGTTTCTGGCCCCATTCTATACCATATACAAGGGAAGGATGGAGGATCTGTGAGACTTCTTAAGTACGAAGTCTAGGATAAACTGTCCCAACTGTCTCCCAGGGTATGGGATCTCCAGTGTATTGTATTTACAATACTTTTGGTTGACATGCATGCCTTCTGGAACTTCACTTATTTCTTTTCAAGCAGCCCACACAAGATCTCATGATGGCAAAGTAGAAGAATACCTACAATATGGTGAACATTAGGTCTGAAACAAAAATTATTTGTCACAATTGCAAAGTTAATTTGCATATTTGTTTCCACAAATAAATATCTAAGTTCCTATTTGTCACTGTTCCAAAACTTGCAACTTAAATTTATTCAGTTATTTTGTGTTTGGGATTTTTGGTATCTTCGATATTTCAGTATCACTGAAGTGAACAAAATATGGCATATAGAAATACTGAACAGTTGGTAACTGAAATGAATATTTGGAACCCCCAAATGAAGCTTCATATTCACATCATTCGAATAGATATGAATACTCAAATTCAGTATTCACAGCGCAGAACTGAATTGGATCAGCTGTTTCCTCTTTAAGGAGATTTTCAACTTTCTAGAATGTCAAATACAGTTCTTAATACAGGGCACCACTACCTTGTGCATAATCAAAATGGAAGCACTCTGAACTAAACTTGTGCAAAATGGAAGTGTCAAAATGAAAATGCTGTCATTTTGTGGCTGTGCTTACAAGATACTGCTATTTATTTACACATTCACATTATGGGACACAACTGATCGAGATCCCTGGCAAAATGCAGACATGATCACAGTCCAGTCTGCATCTCACCAAAATCAGATCAGAACAGACAGTTTTATTTACCCCAACATTTTCATTTCAGCTTCAGTTCACATTGAATATCCATTTCAGCCCTAGTAAGCATAAACTTATCTCTTTCTGACACTTGTACACAATATTCTTCTCCCCTAAGCATTTATTGTTGTTTTTTGAACAATAAATGCAGTTCAGATTTGCCAAGTAAAAGGCAAATCTGCAGACAGTTCAGATTTGCCAAGTAAAAGGTCTGATTCCAAAGCTACTGAAACCTGCTTTTGATAAAATGCCAGAGCATTGCTTGATCTTTCAGTAGTTAGTGGGGAGGCAATGTTATTACTAGGTATTTGACAGCAAAAGCTAAGTTGGCCCTTAAATTGGACAGATTCTACTTTTTTGTTTTCTTCCTTGGGCCACCTGGACATTGATATTAAACCAAGTTAGGCCTATTGTTTAACTGGCTGCTGATTAATATTTTGGATGATTAAGTAATCAGCATTCCAGATGATCAATTAATCACAAAGGGACAAGTAATAAATGGCATACTCACACTGCATTTTATCACAGTCTGGAGACCAAGCCTGTACTCTGAGTTCCCATCGCAGAAATGAAGTGACTATTAGCAATAAATCAACGCCAGCAGTCATTTAACACTTGACCTTTAAAGCTAGATAGATTTTCCTTAAAGAAAATAAAGAGATGTTCTCAAGACCCCAGCAGGGGAGCCAGTTTATTAATAAATGTAACTTCTCATGAGTGGATTTTCAAATATCATGTTACCTGCAGTCAACAAAATCAGAGGGTTTTAACCCTTGGGACACTGATAGTTGTTCAAAAAACAACAATAAATGCTTAGGGGAGAAGAATATTGTGTACAAGTGTCAGAAAGAGACCATCAGAGACAAACAGATATGTACGTATAAATGAATTAGTAGACTAAATCTCATTCTCAATTGGGTGTAAGATGGCATAGCTTCACTATAACTTATTGATTTACACCTGCTGAGAATCAAGCCCCCGCCTTATTTAGCATTTACCTGAATTATGTGGTCCAGGAAGTGGCTAAGATTGGCACTCATGCTCCCAAGATTGGAATGCAGCGCGTTTCTCTACTACTTTACGCAGACAACACAGTACTAATGTCACAGATGCCGATAGGGCTAAAACGGCTAATGCATGCATCCAAAGTTTATTGTCAGCAGAACCTTCTATGCATAAACTTTGATAAAACAAAGGTTTTGATAGCTGGCGGTAGAGGGGCGGGGAGGGTACACCCCTGGGCAATTGGTAACAAACATATTGAGCAGGTCCAGTGGTATAAATACCTAGGGGTAATCATTTCTGCTTATCCAGGGTGGAAGGTCCATCATGTTGCAGCTATAAAACTAGCCAGGAAATCCTCAATGGCCATTGTAAAATTCTATTTCGGACAGGGAAGCAAATTGGTCCTCCCTGCCCTTCGACTCTTCAGAGCAAAAGTAGTTAGTCAGTTTTTATACGCCCTGCCAATATGGGACTTGTCCTTTATAGTCCAACTCGAGGGAATCCAGAATGGGTTTTTAAGGTCCATACTGGGCGCCCCTCGAGGACTGCCCCAGGTCATCCTTAGGTCAGAAGCTCAGTGTATCCCTCTTCGTGCCTATGCCCTGCAGGCATTGGCAAATTATTGGGTTACAGTGGCTCTATTTCCCTCCGGCAAACCTTCTCTCCTTTCGTTGGCAATCAATGCAGGGATTGATGATATTTGGATTCAGGCAATTGAGGAGGAGGTCCACCGCCTTGGGTTTTCAGCTGAATACCTGAGACCGGGGGGTCTGGTAGCAGCTAAGACTTTGATTGCAAGAAGAGTAAAAGATCAGACCACACAGCTAGAGGACACAATGCTTGCTGCGCAAAGGGTTGTGCCAGCTTATGTACCCTTTAAACCCACAGATACCGGCGAGTATTATCTTTTCACCTGACTCAATGCCGGGAAACGTGTGGCCTATTTCAAGTTGAGGGTTAGCTCTTTTCCTTTGGCTCTTGTGGAGGGCCGGTACAGGGGGATTCCTCGGGCCCAGAGGATATGCCTGCTGTGTCAGCTGGGCAAGGTGGACACGGTGGACCACATCCTCCTCAGATGTACCCTGTTTTCAGGCCCTAGATTTCGATATTTAAAGGGCCATAGTGGGATACCTCACATGGCTGCCCAGACCATGTGGAATTTACTCAGTCCCAAGGATTCTGACTTGGCCAGAGCAGTAGCTAGTTGTGCACAAGCCATATTCCGCATACGTGTAGCACGTAATCTTTAAACGGAGGGTACAGTCACCAGTGGGGAACTCGGTATGCCCATTTACACTTCTAATTCCGGAAGGGTAGATCCTGGACCCCATGTGAGTAGGAGTGGCAGGTTAAGGTTTATTGGGGGTTAGGCCTCCCACTTGCTCGCACTAGGTGCGCTATGGATATTATTGGATATTACGGGAAGGGACGGGATCTGGACGGGGGGAGGGTCGGTATGCATAGTATACAGCATTGTTGTTTTTATTAGATTTGTATTTTGTACAATTTGTTTAGTGATATTTATTTGTAGTTTTAAGTTTATACTGAATTCTGTATTTGCTAACACCTTTGTTAAGGCCTACGGCCAAACAATAAACTCATTCATTCAATATCATGTTACCTGCAGTCAATAAAATCAGAGGGTTTTAACCCCTGGGACACTGATAGTTGTTCAAACAACAACAATAAATGCTATGGGGAGAAGAATATTGTGTACAAGTGTCAGAAAGAGATCATCAGAGACAAACAGATATGTGTGTATAAATGAATTAGTAGACTAAATCTCATTCTCAATTGGGTGTAAGATGGCACAGCTTCACTATGATTTATTGATTTACACCTGCTGAGAATAAAGCCCAACAAGTGTAAGTTTGGCGGATACATGAGAATTTAACTCATTAAGGGTCAGATTGAACTAATGTCATTTTTATTTATTTTTTTATTTTTAGGTCTTTGTCTTGTTTAATCTCTGCAACCAAATGGACCAAATTCTGCTTTCACTTATACTACAAGTTCTCAAAATGTTTGCCTGTGTGACCTCACTTCAAAACTAAAAATATAATCCTGTGATCTCCCCCTCCTACCCCCCACAACAGCATAAAAGACATACAGAATATATAAAACATCACCATGGTCATGGCCCCTCATCCATAGATGGCATGACCCCACTATCTTAACCCTATTTGGGAAATTTTGAGTTATACGACTATAAAGCATTGAAAGCCATACATCATTAAATGCAGCTCTTCCAAATTCACACCAGTGAAATTGGGATCAACATCTGTTGTGCTAGGTTTGACACCTCCAAAGCCTTAATATGAATTCCTTTACTCACCTCTTCTAGGAATGGGTTCACCTATTTGTTCTTGTTAATGGAACTAAAAGAAAGACAGTTGAATGCCAAAGAAAATCTGGAGAAACTGCCTCTCTGTAGTCACACACACACACCCACACACCCACATTAATATGTTAATATCTCCACATTCCCAATGATTAATCTTTTTCAGTAACTTGGCTGCCTCAGCAGAGGTTTCAGATTAAAAATGCCATTGCTTTGTTGTTAATATCACTGATTATAAGGTCTGTATACAAAGAAAGTGTTTAGTACAGAACTGCACATCTACAGAATCTGATCTGGAGACTGCTGTGCACAGAGTTATTTTTCACAGCTGTGCTTTACCACACAGAAATGTGGAAAGCTATGTGGAACAAGCCTGAGTTCAGCTTACTCCTCTTGCAGGGTTTGTGTGGCTCAGTTTCCCCTGAAAAGAAGAATTACCCTCTGCGCTTGGTGCGATGGGGGTTTGGCAGCATTCCCCCCCCCCCTCAGCAGGAAGAGGCGAGGATGAGTGTACGACCGCATCCTGGTGGCATCGGCGCTAAGGGAGGGCCCGGGCAGTTGCCTGGGAACAGAGAAGGCACCCGGGACTCTCTCGAGAGCAGGGACTCCTGGGCGCCATTTTAGCTTCTCTGATCACCCGCCTCATTTAGTTGCGGCAGGGAGCTAGAAAGGACATGCACCCACCCACCCGCCCCTTTTTTTGCAACACTCCAAGTAACACTGGTCACCAATTAGGAATGAAAAGTAATTTTCTCTGAGCCTAATTGGCAAATAAAAGGTAAGGGTTTTTTCACCTTTCCCGGAGTGTCCTTGCTAATTCAGGCTAGGGATGGGGAGGCAATTAGCCAGTGGTAGGCTTGTAATTGTCACACTCTTTGGTGGTGGGCTGAGTTAGGCGTAATTGTTAGGAAAGGTTAAAATATAGCATAGGGTAATTGGAAACATCTCCTTAAAAGATAGGCAAGGTCATGCATAGCCACACAGTGTGGCCCACTGTATGACCAGCCCAAGGACAAGAGGTGAACGGCCGGACCTGCTGGGTGGACAATGTGCCAAACAATGGATAATGGTGTCCTCACCCTTGTTTTGACCCCCAAAGGGGGCATAGGTACAAACAACCCGCTCTGGCCCGGGGAAACCTGGAGTTCATGGCAGGGTGTAAGTTAATGTTGGGGAACGTTAGGTTATAGGAAGATTCCACTTGGGCTTAACTCGAGAACGGCCTGAGCTGTTAAAAAGGTGACCAGGGCAATCGCCTGTTGGGGGGATGGAACCTCCTGTTGATGGGAAAACATTTAGTCAAAGGTAGGACCCCAGTTTGAAAGGGGGGAAGAGGGAGGGCTACCCCCTTCCCCTTTTTGATATTATAAATAATCAATAAAGAGTGCGGCCATTCTATCCCATAAGCTGTGTCCTCGTCGTGTTCCTGGGGTGCGTCGACAAACAAACTCACAATTCTTCCTAGTTCATATCACTTTCTTTTTCAGTTCTCCACATTTACTCTATTTGCTGCAAGGCTCCTCCCTGGTAGTGGAAACAATTTCACCAAAAAGAAATGCAACTCAAGGCTCTTAACTGCAGAATACTTGAAATTCCTTGTTCTAGTGATCCCCTTCCAAACGGTTCTTCAGCCCAGAGGGTTCCAAGCTTTCCTATTTGCCCTTCTAGCTCTAGAGACTGTGTGCTAGGGGTGTGCAGTACATTTTTGTTTTTTGAATTTTCTAAAATGAATGAAGCCCCATTAATTTCAGAAATTGAAATATGAAAACAGATGAATAAGCAAATGATTATAATTTGCTTTAATCTGTTTTCATTTAAAGTATAGCCCCTGCTAAACGCCTTGCGCGCTGCAGGGGAGAATTTGGGCCAGCCCCATTCAGGGGAATGAGGCACGGGGTCTGGTAGGGAGGTTTGTGTGGCTGGCCGGGTGGGAACTTTCTTGCAAGCTGCATGGCGAATTAGGCTGGAGCAGCTTGCAAGATCTGTGGTGCGAAAATGCGCCTTAGGGATTGTCCCAGGGAGTGGTCCATGGTGCTGGTGCCGTGCAGCCCTTCACTCGGCTGCCAGCAAGCACCTAAAGTGGCCGTGTTTCTGATCGAATGGATCGGGGATTGAGGGTGGAGAGCAGTGGTGCAGCTTCCGGCGGGGGGACAAGTAGCTAAAGGCAGTGATACTGGGAGAGGCAGGGGCATGGGGAGAGATGGCTTTCAATTGTGTGTGGATGGCCCTGGCTCTGACAGCGGGGGTGGAAGGGGGGTGTCTCTTTTCAGTGAACTCGGGGCGGAATTGTTGGGGGAATACCCCCCTCCCACTTGTAAGTTTCCATCCCTCCTACATTTTGACATAGGAGGATTGTAGGGGAGACCCCCCCCCACTCTCAATAACATGTGGACCATCCCTCCTTAATTTGTAGCGCAGGGAGTCTGTAGGGGGAATACCCCCCCTCCCATGCACAAGTTCACTACCCTTCCTTTGTTGGTGGTGAAGGGAGATTGTAGGGGGAATACCCCCCTCCTTTCCACTCACGTGTTTCTCATCCCACCTTCATTTTGGGGATACCACACGCTCTACGTGGGGCTTCCCTTGTTCCTGGTTCGGAGGCGTTCCGCAGGCTTCTATCCTGTCTCCGTTATTATTTAACATATATATGCAGCCCCTGGGGGAGGTCGTGAGAGGGTTCGGGGTGTGGTGTCACCAGTATGCGGATGATACTCAGCTGTACCTCTCCTTTTCAACTGACCCAGACCCTGCTGTCTCGTTGTTATCCCAATGTTTGGAGGTCGTGGTGGAATGGATGCAGCTGAGCAGACTGAAACTCAACCCTGATAAGATGGAGGTGATGTTGGTGGGGAGAGCGAAGGAGGTAGTGGCCCCCCTGGTTGGGGGGTTCACCCTCCTATAGTTCATCAGGTTCGGAGCCTGGGGGTGATACTAGACGCAGACCTCCGTCTGGAGCAGCAGATGGAGGCAGTCACTAAGGCTGCCTTCTGCCAGCTGTATCTGTTATGCAGGCTGCGTCCATACATCTCCGGCCTGGACCTGGCCTCCCTCATCCATGCTTTCATCACCTCGAGGCTAGACTACTGTAACGCGCTCTATGTGGGGCTTCCCTTGTTCCTGGTCCAGAGTCTGCAGCTAGTGAAGAATGCGGCGGCTCGTCTCCTTACGGGGACGCATTACGCTCCTTATGTTGGGAGCATATTACACCTGTGCTCCGAGCTCTGCACTGGTTGCCGATAGCGTGCCGAGCCAGGTTCAAGGTTTTGGTGTTGATCTATAAAGCCCTATACAGTCTGGGCCCCTCATACCTCAGGGACCTCCGCACCCCAGAGCAGCTCCTTTGATCTGCCGGGGGTGCCTTCTTGGAGGTCCCCCGGGTTAAGCGGGGCGCCACAATGGAGAGGGCATTCTCAGTGGCTTGGCCACACCTTTGGAACTCCCTTCCAGAGGAAGATCGCCTGGCCCCTAGCCTGTTGGCAAAGTTGCAAAACCTGGCTGTTCACCCAGGCCTTTGGGGACAGTGGGAGGGTAGGGTGAGGGGTTTTTAAGCTTCCCCACCTGATTTGTTATTTATTATATATTATTTATGATATTTAGTCCTGTTTTAATATTTTAATATTATTATGAAATGTTTTAAATTGTTTTTATTGTATTTTACTTGTTGGAAGCCACCCTGGGCTGCTTTGCAGGAGGGGCGGGATACAAATTTATTAAATAATAAATAAATAAAATAAATACCAGGGAATATGGGCAGGGCAAGGAAAGGCCAGGGGGCTGGCAAGGGTGGTGGGAAGAAAGGGACAGCAGGTCGAGGAGGCTATGGGGCAAGGGAGTTGCAGGTGGAAACTGACCCTCAGGCCCCCTCTTCTTCATTGGGGTCTCTTGGGGAGGGGTTGAGACAGTTGGATGGGGCCTCACAGGGGGTTGCTGGGACCAGCAGGGAAACTGGGCTTGGTCTTGCTCTGGGAGGAGCTGCATATGGGAGGGAGTCTGTGGATGAACTTGCTGGGGCTTCTGCTGGCATAGTGCAGGGGGCCCAGATTCAGCCCCCCCTCCTTCCTGACTGCAGGGGGGCCCTGGGCAGGCCTTTATGCAGTCCATGGAGGCAAGGATGACTGAGTGGCATAACGTTATGACCCGCTTGACAGCCTCTGGGTTATTGAAGGCTGGGGACATGGGGCATCAGGTTTCTGGTGGAACGAACTGTAATTTACGCAGTCCTTTCCAGTTTAGTGAGGCAGCAGGGCCGGGTCAGGGCAGGCTGGCTATGGAGGCACTGGCAAGAAAAGTGGACAGAATGGAGCAGCAGATCATCAGGATTGCCCAGCTGCTGGAAGGAGGCATTGGGCTGGGAGTGATGGTGCCATTGATACTCGTGGCTGGGGTGCAGCAGGTGGCAGTTTCGATGGCACAGGTTGTGGGTGATGTATGGGTGAGTATGATGTATAATCTCACCCAGGGTTATCAATTTGGCCTGGTTATCAGGGGAAGCACTAATTGGCTCCTTAATTTGGAAATTTTACTATTTGATTCTGCCAGGAGATAATTGGGATGATTGGCAGTAATTGGCTAATTGGGGCAATTAGAAAAATTTGAAAATCAATTGGCAAATAGATTTGTCCACCGTTCTCATTGATTGGTTTTGATTGGTTTTTAATTGGTTTCCATTTATCAACAGGTTTCTGTTATGCTGGTTGTTTTAATAAACAGTTGCGGCCAGTTTATCCAAACTTACTGTGTCTGTGACTTATTTTCAGTGCAGGTACAAAGCCCCTCCTAAGCGCCTTGTGCACTGCAGGAGAGAATTTGGGCCCACCCCATTCAGGGGAATGAGGCACAAGGTCTGGTAGGGAGGTTTGTGTGGCTGGCTGGGCGGCAGCTGTATTGCAAGCTGCACGGCAAATTAGGCTGGTTAAGTTTGGAAGATTTGTGGTGAGAAAATGCGCCTTAGGGATTGTCCAGGGAGCGGTCATGAGGTGCTGGTGCTGTGCAGCCCTTTACTCGGCTGCCGGTAAGCACCTGAAGCCCACCCACCAACCCTCGGATAGTTACTGTGGATATTGTGTTCTGGTCCACAGGTTATTGTGGGGCCAGGAAGCAATTTTTTCCCCAGAAGGGTTTTTTGACTTCCTCACAGAGCTGATTTATTTTGGTAATCTGATGGTGGGTTTGGTGTCTGTATTTGATTCAATTGTCACAACTGGTGGTGTTCAGTAACATGGTGTAGTTAAAAGGGTATATGAATTGGTTTGCATTATGGAAAACATCAGGTAAAGGTGGATGCTGATATGCATTCAGGAGATTGGACCTGGGAATCAATCAGGGGATTGGTGCCCCGTTGCTATCCCAGAAAAGGACTCACATCAGGGGGCCTATGGGAAGATTCTAAGCGGTCCTGACATGGTCACTTGATTGGCAGTCCTTTCGGGTATTGGGTCAGTTCTGGTCCAGAAGAAACGGGGATTGGACTGGAATTTCCAATCCAAGTGGTCGTACATTATGATACTGAATGCAGGAAGTGAGGGGCATTAGGGATGGAGGTGCTATCAGAAGGTTGGACTTAATGCCCCATCACTCTCCTTATAATCTCACCCAGGGTTATCAATTTGGCCTGATTATCAGGGGAAGCACTAATAGGCTCCTCAGTTTGGAAATTTTGCTATTTGATTCTGCCAGGAGATAAATGCCATGATTGGCAGTAATTGGCTAATTGGGGCAATTAGATGAATTGGAAAATCAATTGGCAAATAGATTTGTCCACCATTCTCATTGATTGGTTTTGATTGGTTTTTAAATGGTTTCCATTTATCAACAGGTTTCTGTTATGCTGGTTGTTTTAATAAACAGATGCGGACAGTTTACCCAAACTGACTGTGTCTGTGCCTTATTTCCAGTGTGAGGGCAAATATATATTTAAAAACCCTGCACATGCAAAAAATGACTACCAGACCATTCTGTACATCCAGAGCCCTTTCCAAAATGGTTCAAACAGCACTAACGCCATTTTGGGAAAGGGCAGCACATGCACAAAACAGCCCAGTGGCCATTTTGTGCATGAAAATGGGGGAGGGAGAGAATGGTAGTGTTATTTATGAAGCCCCACCAAAATGATGGGGTGGTTGAAAATGAAAATGAAAAATAAATTAAAACAGTAGGGATGCCTTCTGCTCACGCCTACTTTGGGGTTATTCTTCCTACGTTAGCCAGTTGTCCTTTCCTAGCCTCAGATGACCACCTCAGTCTCCTTTCATTATTATGATTATCTATCATCACTAATTTACCTGGCACTGTACAGTCATTCAAGCTTTCAATTGGTGTTTTCCTGTGTGAAAGCAGGAGAGCTGGGCAGGCACATTAATGCACAAGGGGCCTTAATCCTTGTGGGGAAAGCTTACCCTCTACACCATTTCTGTATACTGAACTGTTTTATTGGATGAATTTTTAATTGATAGTTTATTATTTTATTGATAGTTTATTGTAAATGGTAGTTCACACCACCCCGAGGTACCTGAGGTAGGATGTGGCATGATAAAAATGTATTAAATAAAATAATAATAATTAATTAATAATTAATACATCATACAGACAAATATCCATTTTTCTCCCACAGTACAAGAGGTCATATCCCTTTATTGATAATCAGCATACTTCTAACTGAAATGTACACATTTCTATCAGTTGTCTCTATAGCCATTAGGCAAACAGGCTCCTAGAGCAGGTGCAGCAAGAGCCAGCCAGCTCACCCTGCCACACTATCTCAGTATGAAGGTAGATTAGAGATGGAAGACAGTAACCAGAAAAATGGCACTGTGACAAATTTGGGGGCCCGAATCAACCCGGTCATGTTCAGACACCAATTGGTGCCAGAACAACACGTGATGGGCTGCACGTGTGCTCTCTGGAGTGACTCATCTACCCAGCTGTGCTGCTTCTCCCACTGCTAGTGCTCCTCCCAGACTGGCCCACTGTTCATCTGAGCCAGGTACCAGGCTAAAGTACCCTAGCAGGGGTATGCACAGATTATATATGGTTTGTGTGTGCTAGAAGAGGCCTGGGGTGCTATGCAGACCATAGTATGCTGCCCACTCACAGGAGCAGTATTCTGGGCCAGAAGGATCAGCGAGAGCAGCAGTAAAAGAAGACACAGGGTCAGTGGTGTAGCCAGGAAGGTAATTCAGGAGACCGTGAGAGGACATGAACGTGCAAGGGCACCAGGGAAAGTCCAGCATTTTGGGGTATCCAGGCACCTGATGGGGACCGGGTAAACCTGTCAGATCCCCAATGGATTTGCCAGAAAATACAGGTATTACCCATGGGTACCCATTGCACCCCTAATGAGGAGTCAATGCTGCAGTGTCTCTTCTCTGTAACTAAGTGAAGCACCTCATGAATATATCTCAACCTCATGAATGTATCTTTGTCTTTATCAATGTTCACCTCTCCCTTGTCTTCCCCTTTCTTGTCTCTCTTAGACTGTAAACCCTTTGGGGTAGGGACTTGTCTATAACAACTAATTGTACAGTGCCAGGCACACTTTTGGCATAATAATCAATAATGAATGAGTAAAAATTAATAATTGACAATTGATAATTAATAATTGACAGGAGAGCAGTTTTGCAAAGCTGTTGTGGCTGAGTGTAGATGCTCTGTGGCCCTCTGGAAGGAAACAACATGTTAAGGTTGTCCACCTAGTGGTGAAGAGAGGTGCAAATTCTGCAAGATCCTGTGGCCAGATGCTAGCAGATAATGAGGGGCAGCCATACTGAAGGAATTTTCTGAGATACTGTAGTGGCAGTACAGTAAGTTTAATCCAAAGGGGATGGTAAACAAGGGTGTGGTTAGGTTGGAATGGGCCCAGGTGCAAGAAATGGACTTGATCCCATCACCATCCTCTCACCTGTCCCACCTCTCCCCTCCTTTCTCCCCCACCCTGCGCCTCTCCCTCTCTCCATTTGCTGGACTGGCTGCCTTGTGCCACCACCAGTGCTTGCTCTGTCCTCTGTCACCTGCTGGGTGGGTCCCATACACACCGCATGCTGCAGGCACTTCAGCTCAGCTCAGTCCTTGCCTGCCTGCACCACAACAGGACAGGATTTACACCTGTTGGAGAAACAGCTCCAGATGACATCAACCTTTTGTGCAAAAAAAACCCCTAATGACCACTAGGGGCTAATGGAATTGGCCAGCAAAGTCTCGAAGAAGCCGGAAGAACTTTATAACAGTAAAAGTTCCAGTGAAGCAATTTTATATCATTCAAAGGCTCTGTAATATGAGGATAAAAGATAATGAAGATCCCACAGAGCATGTAAGCCAAATACAGTCTCTTGCAAGGCTAAAAGATTCAGGAATAGATCTTGGAGAAAATGGTACTGTGGGATTCATTTTGAATTCTTTACCTCCTTCGTATAAACCTTTAAAAATTGCAATTGAAGTATCTGATGCAACAATTGACTTAAAATACCTCTCCAGTAGACTCAATGAGCATTTTATCAGAGAGACAAAGGAAACTTCTACAGACCAGACTGCAGCTTTTTGCTCAAAGAAAGGGGACAAGAAGAGGTGCTTTATCTGTGACAGTGAGAGACATTTACGTGTCCAAAGGGCAAAACAATGGGGAAGCCTAAAGCATCCATTACTGCTGAGACAGAATGTCTTCAGAAAACTGCCAGCTCTGAAGGAAAGAATCAGAAGGCAAAAGGATAAATCAAAAGTTTTAATGCAATGTCAGATGTCAATTAATTTTTTTTTTATATTGATTCTGGTGCTTCTGAAAATCTCTTCAAGAATGTAGAATTATTCTCAGAAATTGATATGGGCTACTCAGTTCCTATTTCCTTAGCAGATGGGAGAGAAATATGTTCAAAAGGGAAAGGCACTGCAAAAATCTTTTGCAAACTCCCNAGGCCAAACAATAAACTCATTCATTCAATATCATGTTACCTGCAGTCAATAAAATCAGAGGGTTTTAACCCCTGGGACACTGATAGTTGTTCAAACAACAACAATAAATGCTTTGGGGAGAAGAATATTGTGTACAAGTGTCAGAAAGAGATCATCAGAGACAAACAGATATGTGTGTATAAATGAATTAGTAGACTAAATCTCATTCTCAATTGGGTGTAAGATTGCACAGCTTCACTATGATTTATTGATTTACACCTGCTGAGAATAAAGCCCAACAAGTGTAAGTTTGGCGGATACATGAGAATTTAACTCATTAAGGGTCAGATTGAACTAATGTCATTTTTATTTATTTTTTTATTTTTAGGTCTTTGTCTTGTTTAATCTCTGCAACCAAATGCACCAAATTCTGCTTTCACTTATACTACAAGTTCTCAAAATGTTTGCCTGTGTGACCTCACTTCAAAACTAAAAATATAATCCTGTGATCTCCCCCTCCTTCCCCCCACAACAGCATAAAAGACATACAGAATATATAAAACATCACCATGGTCATGGCCCCTCATCCATAGATGGCATGACCCCACTATCTTAACCCTATTTGGGAAATTTTGAGTTATACAACTATAAAGCATTGAAAGCCATACATCATTAAATGCAGCTCTTCCAAATTCACACCAGTGAAATTGGGATCAACATCTGTTGTGCTAGGTTTGACACCTCCAAAGCCTTAATATAAATTCCTTTACTCACCTCTTCTAGGAATGGGTTCACCTATTTGTTCTTGTTAATGGAACTAAAAGAAAGACAGTTGGATGCCAAAGAAAAGCTGGAGAAACTGCCTCTCTGTAGTCACACACACACACCCACACACCCACATTAATATGTTAATATCTCAACATTCCCAATGATTAATCTTTTTCAGTAACTTGGCTGCCTCAGCAGAGGTTTCAGATTAAAAATGCCATTGCTTTGTTGTTAATATCACTGATTATAAGGTCTGTATACAAAGAAAGTGTTTAGTACAGAACTGCACATCTACAGAATCTGATCTGGAGACTGCTGTGCACAGAGTTATTTTTCACAGCTGTGCTTTACCACACAGAAATGTGGAAAGCTATGTGGAACAAGCCTTAGTTCAGCTTACTCCTCTTGCAGGGTTTGTGTGGCTCAGTTTCCCCTGAAAAGAAGAATTACCCTCTGCGCTTGGTGCGATGGGGGTTTGGCAGCATTCCCCCCCTCAGCGGGAAGAGGCGAGGATGAGTGTACGACCGCATCCTGGTGGCATCGGCGCTAAGGGAGGGCCCGGGCAGTTGCCTGGGAACAGAGAAGGCACCCGGGACTCTCTCGAGAGCAGGGACTCCTGGGCGCCATTTTAGCTTCTCTGATCACCCGCCTCATTTAGTTGCGGCGGGGAGCTAGAAAGGACATGCACCCACCCACCCGCCCCTTTTTTTGCAACACTCCAAGTAACACTGGTCACCAATTAGGAATGAAAAGTAATTTTCTCTGAGCCTAATTGGCAAATAAAAGGTAAGGGTTTTTTCACCTTTCCCGGAGTGTCCTTGCTAATTCAGGCTAGGGATGGGGAGGCAATTAGCCAGTGGTAGGCTTGTAATTGTCACACTCTTTGGTGGTGGGCTGAGTTAGGCGTAATTGTTAGGAAAGGTTAAAATATAGCATAGGGTAATTGGAAACATCTCCTTAAAAGATAGGCAAGGTCATGCATAGCCACACAGTGTGGCCCACTGTATGACCAGCCCAAGGACAAGAGGTGAACGGCCGGACCTGCTGGGTGGACAATGTGCCAAACAATGGATAATGGTGTCCTCACCCTTGTTTTGACCCCCAAAGGGGGCATAGGTACAAACAACCCGCTCTGGCCCGGGGAAACCTGGAGTTCATGGCAGGGTGTAAGTTAATGTTGGGGAACGTTAGGTTATAGGAAGATTCCACTTGGGCTTAACTCGAGAACGGCCTGAGCTGTTAAAAAGGTGACCAGGGCAATCGCCTGTTGGGGGGATGGAACCTCCTGTTGATGGGAAAACATTTAGTCAAAGGTAGGACCCCAGTTTGAAAGGGGGGAAGAGGGAGGGCTACCCCCTTCCCCTTTTTGATATTATAAATAATCAATAAAGAGTGCGGCCATTCTATCCCATAAGCTGTGTCCTCGTCGTGTTCCTGGGGTGCGTCGACAAACAAACTCACAATTCTTCCTAGTTCATATCACTTTCTTTTTCAGTTCTCCACATTTACTCTATTTGCTGCAAGGCTCCTCCCTGGTAGTGGAAACAATTTCACCAAAAAGAAATGCAACTCAAGGCTCTTAACTGCAGAATACTTGAAATTCCTTGTTCTAGTGATCCCCTTCCAAACGGTTCTTCAGCCCAGAGGGTTCCAAGCTTTCCTATTTGCCCTTCTAGCTCTAGAGACTGTGTGCTAGGGGTGTGCAGTACATTTTTGTTTTTTGAATTTTCTAAAATGAATGAAGCCCCATTAATTTCAGAAATTGAAATATGAAAACAGATGAATAAGCAAATGATTATAATTTGCTTTAATCTGTTTTCATTTAAAGTATAGCCCCTGCTAAACGCCTTGCGCGCTGCAGGGGAGAATTTGGGCCAGCCCCATTCAGGGGAATGAGGCACGGGGTCTGGTAGGGAGGTTTGTGTGGCTGGCCGGGTGGGAACTTTCTTGCAAGCTGCATGGCGAATTAGGCTGGAGCAGCTTGCAAGATCTGTGGTGCGAAAATGCGCCTTAGGGATTGTCCCAGGGAGTGGTCCATGGTGCTGGTGCCGTGCAGCCCTTCACTCGGCTGCCAGCAAGCACCTAAAGTGGCCGTGTTTCTGATCGAATGGATCGGGGATTGAGGGTGGAGAGCAGTGGTGCAGCTTCCGGCGGGGGGACAAGTAGCTAAAGGCAGTGATACTGGGAGAGGCAGGGGCATGGGGAGAGATGGCTTTCAATTGTGTGTGGATGGCCCTGGCTCTGACAGCGGGGGTGGAAGGGGGGTGTCTCTTTTCAGTGAACTCGGGGCGGAATTGTTGGGGGAATACCCCCCTCCCACTTGTAAGTTTCCATCCCTCCTACATTTTGACATAGGAGGATTGTAGGGGAGACCCCCCCCCACTCTCAATAACATGTGGACCATCCCTCCTTAATTTGTAGCGCAGGGAGTCTGTAGGGGGAATACCCCCCCTCCCATGCACAAGTTCACTACCCTTCCTTTGTTGGTGGTGAAGGGAGATTGTAGGGGGAATACCCCCCTCCTTTCCACTCACGTGTTTCTCATCCCACCTTCATTTTGGGGATACCNGATGGAAGTTATCTTCTCAACCAGAAAGCAAAGATCAAGGATCTTTTGGAATGTCTGGGACTGACAGATGCCAATGAGGTCAGTACACCAATGGATGTCAATTTCCTGAAACAAAAGGAAACTGATGAGCCCCTACCAGACAACAACCAGTACATGAAAGCGATTGGCAAGCTTTTGTACATAGCCATAGTGACAAGGCCGCATATTGCCACAGCGGTGGGAATCTTAAGCAGGAAAGTAAGTGCCCCAACCAAGAATGACTGGACCGCAGTCAAGAGACTGGGAAGATACCTGAAGGGTACCATGCACTACGCATTGAAGATTCCAGTAAGCAGCAACCCTAGACTGGTGGGATACATGGATGCAGATTGGGCTGAAGACATAGCTAATTGCAAGTCCACCAGTGGACACCTGTTTCTCTATGGAGATGGAGCCATAAGTTGTACTAGCAGGAAGCAGTCACTTGTTGCACTCTCATGAACAGAAGCATAATATATATCAGCTAATGAAGCATGCAGGGAAGTTTTGTGGATACACAAGCTGCTGTTGGACTTTGGAATTGAAGAGCCAAAACCTACCATGATGTTTGAGGACAATCAGAGTTGCATTAAGCTCTCACAAATGGAAAAAGCCAAGTCTCAAACAAAGCACATTGACATAAAGTACCACTATGTTCAAGATGCACAGGAAGAAGGGCTAATTGAGTTGAAGTATTGCGCAACTGAAGAAATGGTGGCAGATGGACTGTCCAAGCCACTACCAAGGGATCGATTCCAGATGCTACGTGAGCAAATGGGAGTCGTGAGCTGGTGCAACAGGTGATGAGAAGGGGTGTTGGAGAAACAGCTCCAGAAGACATCAGCCTTTTGCACCAACAAACTCTAATGACCACTAGGGGCAATGGGAGTAGAGATAGTGAGTTACTGTTTCTGTCACTTTAACCTTTCTGATCTCTGCTTCTAAGCCCCCTTCGCCCTCTCAGGTGGGATGTGCCCAGGAAGCTCCTACTGGATTTCCTTCTTCTTCCTGACCTTTCTCCATTCCCCTCTTCTCTCTCTGAACTTCAACATGACTGGCCACCATGCTGGTGGCAGCTAGCTAGTAAGATCTAGGGATAGGCCTTTCCTATCACAATGTATTTCTCAAGAATGTCGATTATTTTAATCTAGAAATAATCTCCAAGGTGTTGATTACTATTAAGATGTTGCTACTGAGAATTTGAGCTATTTTCTTTCGTTGTGGGTAAACTCTGCTGATGCCTAGCCAGAGCTCTAACAGGTCCTGGCACAGTAGGCAGTGAAACTTTGGTATTTTTTGTTTTTGACCACTACTAAAATTCCAACAATGCCCCCACCCTCCACCCAGCTTTGGCCCCGGGACAAGTGTCCCTCTTGTCCCTATAATAATTACAGTCCCTATAATGGTGGAGAGCAAGGGGATTCCCCCACTCCTGAAAGTCACACCAACTGAATCCTGAAAGTAGTCTATCTCTCCCTGGCCCTTGGAAATTCAAGGAACATAACCAGGTAAAGCCATTTACCACCATTTGTGTATGGTTTGATGGGGATGGGAGGTTGTGTATTTGGTATGGATTGAGTGAGTGTGTAGTTGTGGGGATATGTAGCAGGAGAGCTATCCTCTGACCTGGTATGTTCAGTGATAGCCATTGCCCCAAGTGGATAGGGGAACATACATGGCCAGAGTTCTCCCTGTTGTCCAGAGGGTTGCTATATCATTCTGACAGCAGCTGTCATGCATTCAATCAAGAACTGAAACTAACAGTGCATTTTATACTTGTGGATATTATTCGCACTTCGGGTTTTTGCACTTCTGCTTATTTGGGGACTCCATTTTGTTTATTTTGTTTAATTTATTTTGACTCATTTATTTCATTATTTTGGTTACTTCATTTTGACTGTTGCACATACGCAATAGCACTAATTCCAAAATAATGTGAACAAAATAATGGAAATAACCAAAATCATTGAACCAAAATGTCTAATGAAACATGAATTAATATGGTTATTGTACACAATATGTAGTTTTATTTATATAGTAAGTAAGTAGTAAGTAATAAGTTTTCTCTGGCTCTAGCTTTCGCCATGACCGCAAAAAAAATAATAATGACATTAATAAAAACATATTCGTTCACATTATCTTATTTAGTAAACATTTCCATTTACATATCAACTAAATCTCCACATTTCATAGACTAAATTAACACAGAAATCGATTTAAAACACTTATACCTTCATATTCCATAATTATGCAGATTGTGTGACCTGACCCCTTTGACAACACTAAGAAATTTCCTGAGCACAAAAAAGACCTATTTTGCAAGCAGTTGCTACAAGCTTCTACAAGAAGGAGCCCAATAGTATTAGTTATGTAAGGGGACGGGGAGCATTACAACTGAAACCAATCCTTTATCCTTTTAAGTTTAATTTACTCTAATCTTAGAGGCAAGTTGAACAAAAATTGCAACATCGTTGCATTCTTCGGCTTTAGAAAGATTCGAGATATACTTCATTTTATAGATTATATCTAAGTGTTCTTTCCTGAGGAATAATTGTGAAATTTATGTTTCCCTTATAATCTAATACAGGGGAAATATGGTTGTTGTTAATTTTGTCAATTTCAGTTCAGATAGCATAGAATTCAACAGATATATTTATTCCAACAATTATTAATTTCTACTCCAATTTTATCCTCTACAACCTGACTTACTACTCTTGGGACATGGGGTGCAGATGTGGGAGATGCCCCTGAGCTGGGGGTGGAGCCAGAGTAGGTCCTATTGGTCCTGCTATCACTACACAGACAAAGACTGATAGGAGCCAGGACTGATAGGAGCCAGGGGGTGGGAATCTGATGACCCCATGATATCAATACTCAGACTCCCTGCCACTTCAATCTGACCAATGCAGATTCAGAGTTAGGTACAAAACTCCCAGAGCATTACAGATATTGAGTGAGACACATTTCCTCTCCACCCTCCCAACCTTATCGAGCCTGAAAAGTTGGAGAGAGAACTCCATAGGCATTCACCAACTTCAATTTTAGAAGGGCAAAGGATATTAATTGATCTGACCATCCTCACATAGTTAGTTTTGTCAATGGGCCTCACAGATCATTATATTGGTCTGATTCCTTGAGTGATTTTGAAGGAAGGAAATGGCAAGGGAAGGAGAAAGAAATAGGATAAAGGAGATGATGACTGATTGATTATGACTAATGTATTTTATTTATATAGCACCAGTAATGGACCTGGTGCTTTAAATCAACAATTATAGGCCGTTCTCTGACCCAGTGGACTTACGATCTAAGAGAGACAATGGAGAGGAGATGAAGGAGAGGGGAACAGAGGGATAGAAAGGAATACATCTAAGAAGCTGAGAAGTTGCAAATGCACATGGTTAGCTTCGTTAGAGGGGAGAAGGAAACAGGAATACAACTAAGAACTTGTAAAGTTGCAGGTACGCATGCCTTTAGTTACAGGGAAGATGAGAAAAACCTACAGAAATTTGAGACTAAGGGAATGAGGAGCTAGAAAAAGCCTGAGGGAAGAGGTAAGATTTGAAGAAAAGGAGGGAGATGGGAAAAAATGTATTAACAAAGGAAGCTCCAGGCATGGGGATCAGCAAGGGAGAAGGAGCAGATACTTTTTGAGGAAGTTGTGAGCAATTGAGGGTGTTAGGAGAGAGGTAACAGGGCTCCTGGACAGGACTGTGGCAGGAATTGATCTAAGAGAGATAGGCCATGAAACGTCTTGAAAGTAAAAACCAGGAGCTTGTGTGCTGAATGCATTCCGGTAGGGGGAGCCAGTGGAGAGAAGGTAGGAGGGTCTGCATGGGACCAAAGCAGCAGGCGAGGTGAATTACCTTGGCAGTGGAGATCTGAACAGAAGTGTTGGTGGGGGGGGAGGGGCAAGATGAGAGTGGGGAAGGCCAGTAAGAAGGAGGTTGTGTTGCATAACCGCTTAGTTTGGGAAACCTGCGTAACCTGTTAGTGAGATACGGTACACTCAATTTGCAATTGATACGAAACTTTAATGTGAAATAGACTAAAATCATACAATAGAATGATGCTTTGCAGAACTCCCAGAGTCAGTTTCTCACGCTGTAGGCTGTATATAGGAGAAGTGCTGTAAGGCCAGTCAACAGATGGCCAGTCCGTCAGCAGGTTCTGCTTGATCAAGGTAGAGTGATACGCGCCAAACCCTCTGGGCCTTCTCCTTTTCTACCTTTTGTTTAGATAATTTGTTGTTTTCCAGCTAACAATGGGTATTTCGGGTGTTGGCTATCCATTTTCTGACTCTTGCTTAGTTCACTTGCTAAAATGATATATGTGATGACACTATAATTGACTTGGCACTGATATGGTGCAAAACATCCTCTAATGATAGGCAAAAAGCCATGTTTTAAAATTCTTGTAGTATATGCTAAACCCTATTTTGGAGATGTGGGTGGACTCTTCCAGTGGTTTCTGCTTTCTCACGTGACATTTTTGCAATAGCTTTTGTTACCTTGCCTTTGTCAAGGTCTGTTCTACTTCTAGCAGAGTTTGCTTTTTGCTCTAAGCAAGGCCTACAAGGCCTGCAAAATTTGGTTCAGCCATAGCAATTTCTCGAGTCAAGACTTAAATGTAGCCTTGGCCAATAGTTGCAATAGTAAAGGCGAGAAATGACTAGAGCATTGATTAGAGTTTTGGTAGTGAAACAGTAAGGAAGGGCCAGATCCTAGTGATGTGCAGGGATAGATGACAGATTGGATCTGAGGTTTAAAAGGAGAGGGAGGAGTCAAAGATGAACCCCAGGATATTTGCATGGAGGTAGGGCTGAAACTCACCTCGATGTTCTCGTCAGTTTTCAGTGAGAAGGGTGTGTGTATGTGTGTGTGTTTCCCATGTTGCCTTGAGATGAGCCAATCCAAGGAAAAAACCCTTCTTGCTGAGAGCCGGTGAGAATTTGAGGGGGGCAGGCAGGGGTTGTAGTCATTGGTGGGGGGGGGGAGAAGGGGACCCAGAAGCAAGCAGGGGACAAAGACAAGCTCTTTAAGCACCTCCTTCACCCATGTGGCTTCCCTGCCTGGGGGGAAGGGAAAATTCAGATTCAGGTTTGGGAGCCTAGAGGGGGATCAGGCAAGGTTTATGTACCTCTTGGGTCTGTCCCGGGGGGTGCCGACCCCTGCTCTGCTCCACGCCACACTGGGCTGCCTCCCAGCTCTTTTTTAAAAAAACAAACAGCTTGAGCATGCACAGAGTGCTGCTTGGCCCTGGCTGCCCTTTTCAAAGATGCAGGGCCTAGTAGCTCTTCTACTCATGCTTGGCCCCTGCAGGTGACATCTTTCAAAAAGGTGCCCAGGGCCCAGCAGCACTTTGCACATGCTCAAACTCTGCTTTTTTCTTTTTCTTTTAAAAAGAAGAGCTGGAAAGCAGCCCAGAAGCGGTGCGGAGAAGAGCAGGGGGTCAGGATCCCCCCGGGACAGACCATGCACAGTAAGTAAACTCTGCCTGACCCCCCTCTAGGCCCTCAACCCCACATCTGAATTTTCCCTTTCCCCCCCAGGTGGGGAGGTCACACAAGCACTGAAAGTGCTATGGGGGCTTGTCTTCTCCAGCCCCCCCTCTGGTCCCTCCTAGACCCACTCAAGAATTTGCAAGAACTTGAGATAGGGGGATGATAGCACCAGAGTTCTTTTCCCTCCCATCTCAAATCTTATGAATTTCTCACAAGATTTTTTCTTCAGCTTGTTTCACCCCTACATTGAGTACTGTTTCAATGGTGACCCCATGAAAACTGAGGTGGAGGAGAGAGGGGAAGGTTTTGGAGGGAAGATAAGGAGTTCAATCTTGGACATATTAAATTTGAGTTGGCAATGAGACATCCAGGCAGAGATATAAGAGACAGTTTGTCATGTAGGACTTGATGGAGCGAAAGAGAGAAGTGGATAGTAAGATAGAGTTCAGTGTCTTCAGCATAGAGGTGATACTGGAAGCCATGAGATTCATGAGTTTGCCAAAGGGACAGAGTGTAAAGAAAGAAGTGGGCCACGGACATAGCCTTAGGGAACTGAGAGGGAAGAGATATGGAGGAAGAATCTTCAAGAGACAAATTGAAGGAGTGTTTGGAGAGATAGGAAACAAATGAGTCAATGACCAAGCCTTAGAAACCAAGGGAGCAAAGTCAGCCAAGGAGGAGGGTGTGGTCAACAGTGTCAAAGGCAGCAGAGAGATCAAACAGGAAAAGAATGGAGTAAAGGTCATCAGATTTGGCTAAGAGAAGGTCATTGGTGATTTTGACAAAAGAACCCTCAGTAGAATGGAGAAGATGGAAGCCAGATTGAAGGGGTCAAGGTAGGAATTTGAGAAGGGGAAGTCAAGATAATGGGTGTAGACAGCACATTCCAGGAGCTTGGAAGTGAAGGGGAGGAGAGAGATGTGTCGGGGTTGGAGGAGTCAAGAGTGGGCTTCTTAAGGAAAAGGGAGACAATGGTACATCTGAAAGCAGAGGGAGAGGAGCCAGTAGAGAGGGGGATATTAATGATGTGCAGGGGTGTGTGAACAGAATGCGGTTCGGATGTTCAGCCATTCGGTAGTTAGGTTCCAAAACCGCGTTTGGGTTCGGTAGTGTCAGAGGCCGAGGGTGTGGGCATGGCGGCAGCAGCGGCCGAGAGGGCCGAGAGACCGACAAGTCCCCCCTTGCTCACCTGAGGGTTCTATGCCACCCCCACGGAACCGCTGCTTGAAGCAACCCCTCCACCACATACAGTTGTCAGGGCAACCCCTGACAGCAGTGCAACCCCAGAACCGCTCCCCTCCACCTCACAGGAAGTGAGGTCGGTGCTCACTCCTGTGGTGCCACTCCTCATGCATCCACGCACGTCGGGGGCAGAGCCTGGCCCATAAATACCTGCACTGCCTTGCAGATAGTGCCGGTAATCACAGACTGAGAAGCTGCCCCCAAAAACTAAGTGTGACTTGTTGTTTGCCCAAACCCTTGGTATTACTGTGTGTTCTGTTGGTCTTCCTTGTGTTTCCCCCCATTCTCTGTTCTTGTCGCCCCCACCCCCCGCATTGCCCGTTCCTGGTGNCTCTGTTCTTGCACCCCTCCCCCCCATTGCCCCGTTTCTGGTGTGAGTTGTGTTGAGATACAGAGAGGGAAATTGGGTGAGTGCTTGAGGGTGTGTGGGAACCTGTGGTGAGTTTTCCTAAGTGGGTTATAGCTGATATAGGTGGTGGGGCTGTGTGACACTCTCCCCCCCCCCGGGGTTAGCTTCCCTGTCACTGTGGAGTGTGTGAGTCCCTTGAGTCCCCAGCGTTCCCCTTGGAGCCCTACCCCTGGAACCCTCACTAGTCTGCCGCACTTTCTTCCCAGTCCCTCCCCTCCTGTGTATGTGCATACACATGCTTGTGTTTCCACTTCAAAGCTCTGCGCCCAATGATAATAGAGGCTGGATCTCTTTGAGGTCATTTAGGCTACCATACTATCCTGACTGGCATTACCCTTCCAGGGCGTCATTGCAGAGCGTAAGCTTGAGTAGTGTGTGTGAGTGGTTGGGGGTCTAGGGCCTCCCTTATCACCCCCTCCCGTGACAGGTAACTCGGTTCGAGAATGTTCGGTCTAAACAAACGTTTGGTGGAGTTCAGTACCACCGTGAGGCTTGAGGTGCTCCAGGGACCCCAGGGGGGCCTGTGGTGTCATGGCAGGCCATCAGAGACCCAGCAGCAGCTGCTGCAGCATCAGCAGCAGAGACCAGGAAGGCTTGACGCTTTGCACCCTGGCTTGCCCGGGAAGGCAGGCCCAGCACTTGGCCCCTGGGGGTGCCTGTGGTGCCAGAGCTGGCCATCGGAGATCCAGTAGCAGCAGCACCAGAGACCAGGAAGCCTTGGCACTTGGAGCCCTGTGTTGTTCCCGTGGCCCCAGGGCTGTCTGTCTGAGACCAAGCAGCAGCAGCAGAAACAGAGGTGGGGAAGGCTTGGGGCTCGGTGGCTTGCCTTGCAGCTCTACTTGGCCGGGCATTGCAGGCTGCCAGGCATTGGTGGAGCATCAAAAGACATTGGATTGCCCGGTAGAAGAATCTATGGCAGCAGCGGCAGCAGAAGCAGACAGACACCTTGATGAAAAGCAACTGCTCCACCACCTTGGCCCCCAGTCCCAGGAGGTGTGGCGGGCAAATGTCCCCCACTATAGAGAACACCCACTCACTGGGGACACTCGTTGGGGAGCAGGACAAGAGACCCTTGGTCATGTTGGACCCTTGGCCACACATCCCTCTGAGAGCTGTGTCGCCACCGTCTTCTGCCCCTCCCTCCCATATGTTCCATTCAACCCATCGACTTGAGCTTCCTGCATGACCCTGTGGACAGTGGCCCCACCAGCAAGATAGAGATCAGCATGGACTGTGTACAGGTGCAGCATATGGCCGTGGGCAACCGCATGTGGGTCAGTAGCAAACCATCTGTCAAATCTTGCCTGGGCTTTGGAATTTGGCACACTCGGAGCTGCCACCGCCTGTTCTGGTGCCCATAAGGTGGGCAATGGGGCACGTGGCAGAGGTGGCAGGGACTGTGCCAACAGAGGGGCAGCAGGCATCAGCAGCAGCCTGAGCCCATCACCATGCCCCAAACTGCACAGGCCTGATTTTGGCAGTTAGGCTTCAGACCACCTAGCTGGGGTGTGGTTCAGTGATGCCTCCTACCAGAGTCCTCCACTGTCATAGAGGGTACTGGAAGGCCTGCACTCCAGGAGGCTGCGACTGTCTATGCTGTGGCTGTAGGAGCAGATGCAGGTGCTTCAGGGTCGGATGTTCCTCCAGGGCCACCAGTGTCCCCAACCCCCATTATTGAGGTGATCCCTAGCAGTCCAGGGCTGGTGGATCCCACCCTGACTGCTAGAGGCAGGGCCTGATCCCTGGCCAATGGCAGCAGGGAGAGGAACAGGACCAGAAGCAGCAGCTATAGGGGGCACGGAGAGATTGGCAGAAGCATGGTAGGCACTGCATTCCAGCAGCCTCAAGGTCCCATTACTCTCCTTCACGGGACATCACTCTGATTGGGGACAGCAAGGCAGACACTAGTCCTGAGGAGGAGATGTCTGGTGATAGTCATCCCCTACCAGCAGCACTGTCAGTGATGCATTACTAGGGTTGGGCAAACGCGGTTTGGAAGTTCGGAGTTCAGCCCGAACTCAGCCTGTTCGGACGACCAAAGCTGAACACAAACTGACTGAACCGAACTCAATTCCGAACGTCGAAATGACCAAACATTTCCATCGGTTCGGGTGAGTTCGGGTGACAAAAAAAGGGTCACTGGAAGGTCAAATGTGAGAGGGAGGGGTAGTCAGCTGAGGAGCAGACTTCCAGGCACCAGGGGTGGAGAGGCTTGCAAGAAATGAAACTATGTGCCTCCCCCCTTCCCAACACCTTCTGAGCTAGTCACTGTTCCTGAACAGCAGGCGCTTCAGAAGGCTCCCTCTCCCAGCATTTCCCAGGTCCCCAATCCATTGCAATCCTCCTCCCATTTCACCCATCCAACCCATTTACCCCCATATTCTCATTCATTTATTTAGCTTAGCTTAGATAGATTTAGTGATTTTTTTTTGTTTTTACCCCTCCCTGTGTTCCCTGTGTTCAATCTTCCTTCCTCCCTCCCCCCTCCATTCAATCCTTTCCCTCTCCCATATATTCCATCCCAGATTCCCTTACCTTCCCCTGTTTTTTCATTTAGAGTAGGATTATTAGATTGCTTTAAGTTTCATTTCAGTTTTGTACTGAAATGAAACTTAAACCTTAAACTGAAACCTTGTGGTGTTTGTGATTCCCCCCATCCGACAGACAGACAGACAGACAGACAGACAGATGTAGGAGTTAGCTTAGTGATAGTGTTAGTGATTTAGTTTTAGTGTTTGTAGGAGTAGGCCTGTGTACTTATTAGATAATCCATTTAGTTCATAGCATTTAGTTAATAGCAGTTAGATTTAGTGTAGAGAGATGTATATAATATTACATAAAAAAATTAAATAAAAAACCCCATATAAAAACCAAAAAAACATATAAAACCAAATAAACAAAAAAAAAACATATAAAAAACAAACAAAAAAACCCCATAACAAAACATTTCCCGAACGGCCGAACCCAAACCGAACAGTCGAACTGAACCCGGCGAACTAACCGAATGGCCAAACCGAATGCAGCTGAACCAAATGGCCGAACATGAACCACGATCTGTTCGTCCATCCCTATTTGTCACCCGGTGCAGGCCAGAAGAAAGGAGGGAGCAAAAAATCCTCGGTCTGGGTGGGGGTGCATTTTGAGTTGGTGCAGGCAGATGATCCCAGGGAGGTGCAGTGCAGTTTGTCGTCCGCCTCCATCAGCGGCCAAGCATCCTGCTCTAACAGCTGCTGATAGCAGCAGAAATGGTATCACTGCTAGGTGGGAACAGCAGCAGCAGCAATGTCGGTGTACCATGGGGGAGCTGGGGTGGGGGCAGCCACCAAGTCCATCTGCACATAAGCACTGGGGAGGAAACTGTACTTCAACTGAAAGCCACGCGCATGTTGGGGGAAAGGATTGTGCTCAATGGACAGCCCTTCTCGGTGGTCGGGGACATGGGGTTTAGGTGCCTGATTGGCTTCCTGGCCCCTCAATTTAACCTGTCCTCGCACACCACCCTGAGTCAGGCTGCCACTGATGACTGAAAGTCTGCAACGCCCGGCCAAGCAGGGGTGCCAGTCACCAAGTCCTGGCCAGGCCTCTGCTCTGCTCTGTCGATACCTGGCCACCTGCAACACCTGGCCCTGATGGTGACTAGAACAGTGGAGAACCCAGCACAGCATAGAATGAGCAGAACTGGGGGTCTGCCAGCACCACCCTCAGTTGGCAGGTGGTGCCATCCCTGTACCAGTCTTTAAAGGAGTGGGTGATGGAGCAGATGGCAGGGGCTGGGGGTGCCACCGTCCACTACACCACCAACCTGTGGTTGAGTAGGAATGCACACTACATCTACCTGGCAGTGACTGATGATGCACTGGTGGCAGGACCCGAAAGCAGTGTTTGGCAGTGGCAGGAGGGGTCCTGAAGCAGGGTATAGGTGGGCTGTGCTTCAGGCAGAATTCATGAATGCTGCAGCCCCCACCCTTCTCAGAACATTGAGGGAGCCCTGACTGCCATGGTGAGGGAGTGGATCACACCAGGCGTGCCCTTCACCAAGGGATGTGTGGTGATGCACAATGCGGCCAAAATATTGAGGGCAGTCTGTGACGGGGGGGGCTTCACCAGCATTCCTTCACCTGGTGTTCAGGGACACTCTGGGATTGGGGAGAAGGGGATTGGGGCAGCCCCCCTTAGCTCCCTGATCGAGAGGGGGAGGAAGCTGGCCAGCAGTTTATATAACCAGAGCGTAATGGGCAGCGACCTCCTCTGGGTGAAGCAGGCTAAGCAAGGCTCCCCAGTGCACCAGCTGATGTAGGATATGTCCACCCAGTGGAATTACTCCATGTTCCTGATGCTCGAGTGGCTTCTTGAGCAGAAAGCCGCCTTGCATCAGGTTCAACTGGTGACAGACAGTGGGGCACTTCCAGGGTACTATGGGGCAGAATGGGAGACCCTGGAGCTGGTGAAGAGGGTCCAGCAGGCGTAGAGGGCTCTGGAGAGTCCGAGGTAGCAGCAGGACACCCCTGGGCATGGTGGGAGTGGGAGTATCCACCCCTTTCAGCCAGCAGGGTCTATCTCTGCACCCAGCCCTAGCAGTAGCAGCACCAGCAGCAGCACTCCTATTGCTTCTTGATGATGTGGATGGACAGCCATCCCTGCCTGGACCCTAGGCCCCAGAACCCTGAGGGTGGGTCCTTGGGCTGGAGTGGCTGCTTCTTGATACAGTGGAATGACAACTCCCTGTGAGTGGAATGACAGGCCCAGAACCCTGAGGGTGGGTCCTGGGGCTGAAGTGGAGAAGTGTTCCAAGTGATGGCTCCCCTTGAGTAGAATGACAACTTCAGAACCCAGATGGTGGAGTAGCTGGCACCCCTATTCGGCCGGGTGTTGCAGGTGGAGCAGCAGCAGAGGCCTGGCCAGGGCTCAGTGGTTGGCACCCCTACTCATCCCGGCATTGCAGGCTGGCAATGCTGAGTGGCACTGCTTTAGAGAACCCACTCAGATGAAGTGTTTAGGGAGGGATTCAATCGGGTGGCTCCCAGCATGGCTCCCAGAGCATCAAGTCACCATGCACTCCCTCTGCAATGGACCATGGTGGAGGGTGAAGTACACTTGCCTGGCCTTTGCAATTGACATGTCCCAATCAGGTCTGAGCCCTGGAGAACCCAGGCTCCCCAGGGCTCCTGGCTATTTCTTCTGAGGCCTTGTCCCCTGCTCACTGAGTACCAGGAGAGTGTCACAGTTCTGACGGGGTCTGATCAGCTTTTGCTGCCCCTTGAAAATCCTTAACTTGGCCCAGGGACAGGCTCTTCTGCTCCTGTTGGATACAGACAGCTATTTTAGAGGAGGTATCCAGCATCATCACTGAAGCTGGTGAGGAAATAGCCAAGAGGAGCTTGCTTGAAGGCTGGCTGGCATGGGTGGAGCAGTGGCAGAGGCCCAGCCAGGGTCATACTCGACAGAGCTGAAGGAGAAGGGCCACTGTGGTGAGAACCATGATGGTTGGTCCCAGGGCTGGAGTGGCTGTTTCTTGATATTGTTGAATGATGGCTGTCTGTGAGTGGAATGATGGTGGGCCCTGTGGCTGGAATGGCTGGAGAACTTTGAAGACTGAAGTGGAGTAGGTTCCATATGAACAGCAGTCAAATATGTGTCAGTCAGTCCTAAGAGATAGGCGAACGCTGTTCTGTCTTCAAGGCCCTCACAGATGATGGAAGATGCATCACGTACCTGGAGGAAGAGCCGGCTGAGTTTGTTCTGTAGTGGATGGATGTTGGTTTATCTTCCAAGTTCCTTCTGGTTCTAGTCAACTTGGTGAAGTTCAAGAGGTGTTGCCTGGATGCTTGTGTTACAGAAATAGACCATATGATCTGTAGGGATGTGTGAACAGTCAGTCCTAAGAGATAGGGGGCACTGTTCCAAAGGGAGGGGCGATCAAAAGGGAGTTGGGTTCAGATCCCTGAATCCAGACTGGCGGAGATGCTGGACTCATGGCCAGGAAGGGTCTCAGCACAAAGAGTGTGTGACCCAAGATCTCCCATTCCTCTCCATTGTAATGTTCAACCAGCCCCCACCTGCCAGCATGCTGATCTGAGCTATGGCCATCTACAAGACTGAGGAGCAAATGGCTGATGTGCAGTACCAGAAGTAGCAGCAGACATTGGGTTGCCAGGACACAGAACCCATGGCACAGCAGAGGCAGCAGAATCAGACATTGGATTGCCAGGGTACAGAGCCCATGGAACAGACAGCATAGGTGGCATTGGCAGTTGAACCCTGAGGGTGGGTCCTGGGGCTAGAGTGGCAGCGTCTGACTGCAGTGGAAGGACAGCCCTCCCAGTCCCTGCCCTTTATGTACGTATCCTTTTGGAGAAGATTGGAGTGAGTTATTGACTATTTTTGTTCACCCCCCTTTTCTATTTAAATGGAATTTGTCCCTGAATGCTCAAGTGGGAAATCTCTTTCCCAGTGTTGCAGGTGGGCTTGGCTGGCATAGGTTGGGGAGCGGCAGAGGCCCGGCCAGAGCAGCAGTGATCTTGGTGGTAGTAGGAAATAATAAATCATATTCAAACAAGAACTTTGAAGGACAAAGTGGAGAAGGGTTCCATGTGAACAGAAGTTGTTGAATATGGGTCAGTTGGTCCTAAGAGACCTGAGCCGGGCCCTTCCTGTGGATTGCCCCAGGCTGGCTGGCATGGGTGGGGGAGTGGCAGAGGCCTGGCTAGGGCTCGGTGGCTGGTACCCCTGCTTGGCCGCATATTGCAGGCTGGATGGCATGGGTGGGGGTTTGGGAAACTTGCAGACAGGTGAAATGACAGGTCCCTGCGAGCACCAGAATGAAGGCTCCAGAACCCTGATGGTGGGTCCTGGGGCTGGAGTGACTGGCACCCCTGCTCGGCTGGGCGTTGCAGGCTGTCCGGCATCGGTGGAGCAGTAGCAGAGGCCTGGCCAGGGCTCACTAGCTGGTACCTGTGCTCAGCCGGGCGTTGCAGGCTTGCATCCTACTCACCAGATCTGAACAAGCTATTCTGCCAATTGGGCAAGCCTTGTCCAGTGGTGAATCACGTGGCCACCCAGTAGCAGACTTTGGTTTGCCCAGAGGCAGCATTGGCACAGCAGGAGCAGACTTTGGATTGCCCAGAGGCAACATTGGCACAGTAGGAGCAGACTTTGGATTCCCCAGAGGCAGCATTGGCAACATTGGCACAGCAGGAGCAGACTTTGGATTGCCCAGAGGCAGCATTGATAACATTGGCACAGCAGAAGCAGACTTTGGATTGCCCAGAGGCAGCACTGGCACAGCAGGAGCAGAGTTTGGATTGCCCAGAGGCAGCATTGTCACAACAGGAGCAGACATTGGATTGCCCAGAGGCAGCATTGGCAGCATTGCCATAGCAGGAGCAGACATTGGATTGCCCAGGTACAGAACCTGTGGCATGGACAGCAGAGGCAGCATTGGCAGCAGCAGCAGACAGTGGATTTCCCACAGGCAGCATTAGCAATTTAGCAGAAGGAGCAGATTTTATATTTTTTTAATTTATTCAAATTTGGAATATAATACTGCACTAACTCTAACTGCTATTAACTATTTTAAAACCTATGGAAATAAATGGAATATTATCTGATATCTACAAAGGCCAAGTCCTACAAACACATAAATTGTTTAAAACTGAATCACTACACACTATCTCTATCTATCTCTATAACTAAACTAATTCCTACAACTATCTCTCTCTATATACGTATACATATACATATACATATACATATACATATACATATACAGGGATGGGGGGGCACAGACAGCTCACAACAAACAACACAGGGAGGGGTACAAATTTGAAATGAAACCTAAATCAATTTAATCCTACTCTAAATAAATCCAAAAAAAGAGGAAGGGAATCAGGGATGGAATATATACAGGGAGGAGGGAAGAATTCAATGGAGGGTAATGGAGAAAGAACACAGGGAGGGGTAAAAAATTAAATTAGATAGATTTAGGTGTTATTTTTATCTAAATAAATGAAACTATGGAGGTAAATGCGTGAGAATGAGTGAAATAGGAGGATGATAGCAATGGATTAGGAACAGAAATTGCTGTGAGAGGGAGACTTCTGAAAATGCCTGCTGACAGGATCAGTGCATAGTTCAGAAGGAATTGGAAAGGGGGAAGGCAATGACTTTTTTTTTCTTGCTGCACCCGCCTTACCACAAGCCCCATTGGCTCTGTGCAGCCTAACCCCATGCCAATTGCAGACTGCGAAGTCAAGTGATCTGAGGAAAAGAGGATGGTGATTGGGCAGGCTGGCTGCTATTCTAAGCCTCTCTCTACCCCTGGCACCAGGAAGTCTACTACTCAGGTGCCCCCCCTCCTCCCTGGGCTTGTTTACCCCATTTTTCCTGCCCAATCTACACCGAACTCATCCGAACGATATCAAACTGTTCGGGGGTTCAAATGTTCGGTTCGGCCGTTTGGTTCGGTCATCCGAATGGGCCAGGTTTGGTCTGAAAACCGAACATCCGAACCGCATTCGCCCATCCCTATGAGAGACAGAGAGAGAGAGAGAGATATGGTGGGGACAATAGACGGCAGGAGGTAATAATTACACACAAACACAAATGAGCATTCCCAACTGCCTCTGGAAAATCAAAAAGGAAATATTTGGATAGCAAGGTTTTGGATCGCAAGTTACTTTTGGACTGTGTATTTAACTCTGGGAGGTACCTGAATGCTGCTTTGATGATGAGCAACCGCTGAAAAAATCTGGATGGATGCATGGATGAACAGGGACGTGTGAATGGACTGGCACTGACAAGAAACAAGTCTGAACATGAAATCCCCCAACCCTAAAAACTCTTATCATAATGAGAAGTGTTAACTTATGAATAGAAGGTGACCGAACCATAATGGATCCTGAAGGGATAGACAGACTCGGGGGATCTAGATGCCAAGCTAGGATTGCAGATTTACAGGTGCCAAAACACAGAAGCAACAGCTGAGAAACAATGTCTGGCAGTGACGGCTTTAAAAAGGAATCTGATGAGACAGTCAGATTTGTTGTCAAAATAGCTGCCGGAGTCAGAGAGCTCCATTTCCAAACTACTATTGTATCTGTTTTACAGCAGGTTTAAATTTGGCCCAATGGGGCAAATAATTGTTCTAATAAAATAATCAATGTAAATATGAGTAGAACAGTCCCACTTTTCATTTCAAATCCCAATGGAGCTAGACTTTTTAGCTATCTACCTCCAGCCTTTTTGGTTCTTTTAATCCTGAAAAGGCATTTCCTATGCCCATTTGTTGTCCACCAGCCTATGCTTTTTCTCCTCTCATGTTGTAATGATTGATATCAACAATACCTACGGCTTGTGGTCCATAATCTGCTATTGACATTAGTCATACACTGATAAAACATTCTTTCCTACTTTAGCTCAGCCGGATAATAATAAAACTCTGCCCTGTGGGAATGGGCAGAATGTTATACTGTACGTATAGTGTTCAGACCTTTCATGTGTAGCTCACTGCTCCAAATCAAGCTCAAACTTGCAATAACTGTGGAATAGTATGGGAGGGAAGTTTATAATATAAAAAAGCTTTAAAAAGTGGTGGCTATTTAATTATAAAATGTTTTGAATTTGTGATTTAAATTTGGGTATATGTGTGCTTTAATTTGAATTTGTGACCCTTGCAGAGTTCACCAAATTTGTACTTCATGTACTTGAAATGTTATCACTTGAACTGTTCGTTCATATGATAATTAATTTCATGTGGCACAGGATAACAAGTCTATAATATACAGAATCGCATAAAGAACTACCAAATAATGAGATGAGAGAACAATGAAAGGAACAAACAGCAAACCATGAGTAAAAAGCTACTAAGTAGTGGACACTAGGGCTGGAGTGAATATTTCATGTTGATAAGGCGTTTCTTATATTCATGCCACAAGCTAATGTCAACATTTGTCTTTGTCTTTGTTACTATTGCATCTTTGTTCCTTTATTTTCTTTGCTTCAGTATTGCAGTTATGTAAGTATTTAATTTTTTAAAATATTTCAGTAACACTAAAGTTAAAGTACTAAATACCCAATTAAACAAAATATGAAGCACAAATATTGAAGTAATCAGAATACAGAACATGTAAAATACTGAAACAAAAACCGGAAACCACAAATGAAGCAGAAATCCTGTATTGCTTCACATTTGCTTTGTTAAAATGGATTTGAACATACTAAATTGGTCAATTTTGTTATTGTCTTCAGATCTCCATTTCTGCTCTTGCAGATCATCCATTTATACTGGGAAATGATCTTTCCTAATCTGAACAATGAATTTGCTTTGAATCCAAACATTTCAATAGGACTAATTTGACATTTGCAAAGTTTACTTTGAATACTTGCTTCAACATTACCAAATATGCTGGGGAGTTAGGTAAATTACAGACCACCTCAACTTTCATGCTCTTCTGAAAATATATTTGGTGCAGTTTGTATTTTTTCTCTCTCTACCTTTTTACACAGCTATAAATCTCACTGTTCCGCTCCTATGAATCTTTGTCTAGTTTTCTTATCTTTGTTGTTTTGGATTTTATTTTAGTTTCTTTTTTGCTTTCCCTTTGCCATTGTTCTCCATCTACAAGGCCATCTGTTCTCTTGGCAGATGCATGTGAGTTCTGTAATTGTTGTCATTCTTAGCATAGTGCAAACCACGCACAATTCAGAGGACGAGGCGTACTACATTCACGATTTGGCCAAATGTGCATTGTTGTTGAAATTGCTTGTCAAAACATCAAGGGGAACAATATTTGATTTTCTAAGCAGTGGGTAAGCACATCTACGTTACCAGGTTTACAATGTGGCAGTTTTATGATACCATCTCCTATTACACACATCACTGAGACATTTGCCTATTTTACATGATTCAAGGTAAGTAACATGCATCTTTTGTAATGTCAGGATTAAATTGTCCATAGGCATGGATCCATGTTCACTCCATTTTCCAGTTGTCAGCAATGTGATAAATGCAGTGAACAGGGAACCCTGCTAGGGCACAGGGACTGACTTAAGTTCTGGTGGAAGATGTCAGACAGATATCTCAAAAGACTGAATTACTCTTTGTACTAATATAATAAGTACTAGGGATGTGCGAACGTGGTTCGGACATTTGGAGTTCGACCTGAACTCAGTCAGTTCAGATGCCTGAACCGAGCATCCAAACTGATTGACACACACACACACCCGAACAGTTTGGCTGCGTTTGGATGAGTTTGGGAGTGTTTGGGTGGGAAAAACTTAACTGGCAGGCCCAGGGAGGAGGGGGGCATCTGAGGAGCAGATTTACTGGTGCCAGGGGTGGAGAGGCTTGGACTAGCAGTCAGCTTGGTCAATCACCATCCCTCTTTTCCTCAGACCACTGACTTCGCAGTCTGCGATTGGTCACGGGATAGGCTGCACGGAGCCAATGGGACTTGTGGTAAGGCGGGCGCAGCATGTTAAAAAAGTTATTGCCCTCCCCCCTTCCAACTCCTTCTGAGCTAGCCACTGATCCTGTCAGCAGGCATTTTTAGAAGTCTCCCTCTCCCAACACATTGTGATCCTAATCCATTGCCATCCTCCTCTTATTTCACCCATTTCCACACATTTACATCCATAGTTTCATTAGATTAGATAGATTTAGGTTTAATTTGCATTTTTTACCCTTTCATGTGTTGTTTCTCCCTCCCTTACATTGAATCCTTCCCTCCTCCCTGTATATATTCCATCCATGATTTCCTCCCCATTTTTGGAATTATTTAGGGTAGCATTAGATTGATTTAGGTTTCATTTCAGTTTTGTACCCCTCCCTGTGTTGTTTGTTGTGAGCTGTCTGTGTTCTCCCCCCGCCCCAATCCATGGATGGATAGATAGATAGATAGATAGATAGATAGATAGATAGATAGATAATTGTAGGAGTTAGCTTTAGAGATGGGCGAACGTGGTTCAGAAGTTTGGAGTTCGTCCCAAACTCGGCCTGTTCAGATGACCGAACACGAACACGAACATACCGAACCGAACTCGGTTCCAAACGTCGAAATGGACGAACTCTTCGGTCAGTTCGGATAGCATTTGGTTGAGTTCAGGTGACTAAAATGTGGTCTACTGTCAGGTCAAAGAAGGCCAAATGTAGCAGGCAGGGGGAGTCATCTGACTCAGCTGAGGAGCAGACTTCCAGGCACCAGTGGTGGAGGGTGGAGACTGACTTGGAGTAGCAGCCAGTCTGCTGAATCACCATTCTTTTTCTCCTCAGACTACTGGCTTGGCAGTCTGCAATTGGCCATTGGCTAGGCTGCACAGAGCCAATGGGGCTTGCGGTAAGGCGGGCACAGCAAGAAACAAACCTGTCTGCCTCCCCCCTTCCCAATACCTTCTGAGCTAGTGGCTGTTACTGAACAGCAGGCGTTTCAGAAGGCTCCCTCTCTCCCAGCATTTCCCAATCCAGCCATCTTCCTCCCATTTCACCCATCTACCTCATCTACCCCCATATTCTCATTCATTTATTTAGCTTAGCTTAGATAGATTTAGTGGGTTTTTGTTTTTACCCCCATGTTCCCTGTGTTCAATCTTCCTTCCTCCTTCCCCCCTCCATTGAATCATTTCCCCCTCCCATATATTATATTCCATCCCTGATTCCCTACCCCTGTTATTCCCCTGTCTACACACACACAGACACACACACACACACAGACACATTATTTTGGAGGGAGAAATGGAGAAGGGAAGGAGAGGTCGATCTGCTTCCCATAGGGGAGGCAATGGGCACATGCCAGAGGTGGGCGGGGCTGTGCCAGGGGAGCAGCAGCAGCAGCAGTAGCCAGAGGCAGAGCTCACCACCACCCGTACTCAGCAGGCCTGCTTTAGGGCAACAGACTTGTGTGGCTCTGCATGGCCTCCTGGCAGTGCCCTCCTCCACTGCCTCGCAGGGCACTGGAAGGCCTGCAGGACTTGAGGCTGCATCTGTCTCTGCTGCTGGTGGTGCTGGAGCATGTGCTGGGGCTGCTTCCGATGTTCCTCCAGGGCCACCAATGTTCCCCACTGTCGAGGCAATCCCCAGCAGTCCAGAGCTGGTGGATCCCACCCCGGCTGCTAGAGGCAGGGACCGATCCCCGGGAAATGTCAGTAGGGAGAGGAGCAGCAGCAGCAGCACTAGCAGCTACATAGGGGGGCACAGGGAGAGTGCCAGCAGCATGGTGGTCACGGGCAGTCTAGTCTCAGGGTCACAGTACTCCCCTTCACAGGACATCACCGTGATCGCAGACAGTGTGGAAGAGGCAAACACCATTGCCACAGAGGAGATGTCTGTACCCAAGGCGATGTCTGACCCTCCTCCCAGGGCTGCGTT